>QEPC01013419.1:775025-789095 GCA_003113815.1 Sphenodon punctatus
CCCCACACACACAAATTAAGCCCTGCACAAACCCAGCCACTCCCTCTCTGCTGCCCTGGCCACATCACTATCTTGACTATAAATAAGCCTGGCTGGCGGCAGCAGGAAGCTGGATGAAGCAACTCTCTCCTTATCCTTTTCCTGTCTTGCTGCCTCACTTAGCCCTTGCTCTGCTCCCTGCTTCTAGTTCCTTGTCTCCAGTCTGGCTCCTCGACCCCCCTTGTTCTTCTTCTCAGGGCACTTTCTCACAATACTGTCCATGCATGATTTGCCTCCAAGAAAGAATCTGGGAGGCAAAACATGTGCAGGGTTTGTAACGTGTAACGTGTGACCACCCTCCCCACCGGCGTAGTGTCCATAGGACAAGGTGGGGCCCTAGCTTTGTGGGGCAGCTGCTGCAGGCAGGCACAAAGGGTCAGTGGGGGGTGTAGGGGGGCCCAACAATGTGGACCCAAAAAACCTAGCTATGCCACTGCCTCCTCGCCATGTATTTCTGCCAGCGATTCTGTGGAGGTTTGTAGAGCTGGATTTCCCTACTCTGCAAATCCCCCGCAAGATCACAGGCAAAAATGTGCAGAGGTGGGGGCCGTCCCGCATTACAAACCCCGTGCATGCTTTGCCTCCTGGATTCTTTCCTGGACACAAATCATGTGCACATGCTAACGTGGGAAAGTGCCCTCAGTCTTGTTTCCCCATCTGCTCTGACTCCAGCCTTGCCTCCTTGTTCCTCCTTCTGGGCTTCCCAACCCTAGTCCTCATCCTGACTCCATACCCCAAACCTCACCACTGCTCTCATGGGATGCCCCCTTGCCCCATGCTCCTTACAGTTCCATTGATTTCAATATTTATTTATTTATTTATTTATTATACAATTTTATACTCCGCCCCTTCTGCAAAGCAGCTCGGGGCAGCTTACAATTTAAAACAAAAATATAAAAGATAGAAAATAAAAATATAAAACCACTTTAGGGGGAAGCAGTGAAAATATAGACATAAAACAACCCCCCCAACCTTCAAACCCCCCCCATCCCATCCCATCCCTCCCTCACCCGTCCCCTCCACCAAAGTCAGTAGGTCTGGGGCCAGGCAAGTCTCCTCCGGGAGGGAGCGCCACAGCTGAGGTGCGGCCACCAAGAACGCCCTCTCCATAGTGTCCCTCCCCCCGCCCGATTTACTCGGCGGATCTCCAAGGAGGCACCCCCAGCAGACCGCAGGGGCCGATCGAGGACCCGGGGAGTGAGACGGTCCTGCAGATAGGTCGGGTCGAGGCCATGTAGGGCTTTAAAGGTGAGAACCAACACCTTGAATCAGGCCCAGAAGAAAATAGGCAGCCAGTACAGAGAATGAAGCACTGGTGTAATGTGCTCCTGTCGACCCAACCCTGTAAGGAACTGGGCGGCTGAATTCTGCACCAGTTGCAACCTCCGGACTGTCACCAGGGGTAGCCCCCCCGTAGAGCGCATTGCAGTAGTCCAGTCTCGAGGTACAAAAGGAAGTAATTTAAGTGCTTTGCTGGAGAAGGGCTAGAGATCCCTTGCAGAATTATGCCCTTGATGACTGTTATCTTTTCCAATTAGGAAAAGAATTAGGACTCTGACAGCCATGACAATAACAGTGAGTAACTCTTTAAAGTTCATTGCTCCAGTGTTTGTGAATATGTGAATATATGTTTTTCCACTGTATCTTCTAAACCAAAGGTTAACCAACTACAGGTCATGTTCCCAAGTGGGATAGCACTATCTTCAGATAGTGTCACAATACTGATACCTAATATACTTTGCATGACTTTGTCTGTGGTCACAAATTATACTTTGCATGAATTTGGCCATTTTTAAATGGGCACAGCTGGGGGTGGGTCTGTGCATGCCATGCAGAGTGTCCACGCATGTTCAGGGAGTGGGGTCAAATAGGTCAGGATGGGTGTGTACTGTGTGTGTGTCCCTAACCACGCACTGTCCCACTCCTTCTCCCCCACAGAATATCCCAGATTTTTCCGCAATGCTCTGTGCATGGGCATGAGTGGGTGGAATGTGGGGCATGGGAACACAGACCCACCCACGCCGCCTTCAGAGGGGCGCTCGGGTGGGTGGGGGATGGGTGGACTTGTGTGGGCATGTCCGATTTAGAAACAGCTGTTGTTTTCTGCTGTCATGAATTATACAGTCTCAAAATGAGGTCTCTGGCAAATATTCTGAAACCACTTTTCTAAACCATCTTCTAAAGAAACAGCAAAAAAAACTGAAGGAGAAAATGGTGGGTATTGAAGTATTTAGATTTTGATCACGTGAGATCTGTAACTGTTGTTTACGTAATCTTCTGCAGGTTGTACATACTGAGTGTACACTTCTCGTGTGTGGGTTATTTCCTTTTTCTAATATAAATAAAGTACTGTGACATTCTATTTGACTAAAATGTGTGTTGGATTGTTTTTTGTTTTGTTTCTTTCATGTTTTAATTATTGCAACAAAATTACAACCAGTAAAAACATCAGCCTGAAGGTACAGATGTAGCTAACATCGAAAAGATACTAATTCATAAATATGCAAGGGTGTGAATATTGAGCCACAGACTGTGCTCATGTTCTGTAAACAACAGTTACAGCCCTCACGTGATCAAAATCTAAATACTTCCTCAATCCCCACCATTTTCTATTACCTTGGTGTTTCATAAACAAATGCCCATAAAAATCTCTGCTCTGCTCTCAATAAAACATCTTTATTAAACTATTACAGATGCATAGTAGTGCAACTATAGTTAAGGTTGAATCAAAATTTTCCTTTAAAGCAACAAAAGAAAGATTTATAGCTCAGGAACCACAGCACATGAAGAGAAAACTAAAAGTGTGCTCGTTTAAACAAAGATGGGTACACATCCATCTTTTCTCAGCTTACTGGGAAATTGTAACACGGAATATGTGACCATTCTTGTAACCCCCCACATTAATCCATTTGCCCTAATGCCCCTTTGGTAGGCTACAGGAAACACATTCTCTAGGGAAATGAATTTTCCATTTGATTGTATTAGAATATTCACTCTAAAAAAGTAGAACAGGGTAGTCTTTGTTTTTTATTACAGTAAAAGTAACAATCTTGTCAATCTCATTGGTAACTGTTTCCTCAGAAGGAACCAAACTGACCAGGAATACACAGGACTAGAGGGACAGAGAGAGTATGTGTATAATATTCCCGTAGCTAGATATAGGAAATCATGGGTTTGACTTCACTGTCTGTGCTTTGCGCATACATCCCTATTCTCACTTTTAAATCAAGGCCCTATTCTCAAAACTAAGGAACTATGGGCATCTACCTACCTCTTTTTACAAATAAAGCTAACGGGTGCTATGCAAGGCCCCAGTTAGGATTAAAACCCAGCACTCTTATCATAGTAGACCCAGTGCTCATCTATCCAGCCGCATTGCTCAACTGGCTACATATCTCTGGCACCATCTGTGTAGGTTACTGGCAAGTGTAGTAATTATCTCTCTGGCGGCTGGACTAAAAAAGATAGTCCGGTAGCTACTCCAGTTTAACCTAAAGAGCCTTGAATTGGGGCTTAGGAGATCCAGAGTTCATGTCTGGCTTCTGAGAGGGGATGCCATATGATTAAGTTTGCTTTGCAAGCTTTTTTTAAACCACTTGTTTATGTAGCTTGTGCAATGAGAAAAAAAGTCTAGTGAAAAATATTTGTTTTTTAAAAAACTGCAAACTGACTAAATATAAAAAGAGGGAGGAAATTACACGAAAGATATCTTATTGCACTGCAAGTGATAAGCACAGCCCCACTATCACCACCACTGTACAACAAATAAATGCATGGGGTGGGGGGAAAGAGAGGGAGAGACAAGGAAATTCACTCATAAAATACAAGCTAACACATGAGTTAGAGTTGCTGGACAAACAAGAACCCCTCAATCCCAACCCCAACAAGAAAAGAAATAGATCTTTACAGTTACAACAAACGAGACACTGGCCCACTGTGGCCCAGGATTCACCCACACGGCTGGTCCTGTGCTGCCAGATGTGAGTCCGCTTATGTCCCAAGGCAAGTAGGCGATCCTCAGGAAAATCTCTGAGGCGCATCCCGAGCCAAGGGCCACCCACACAGGACAACACATTTGTTCAGTCCCACCTATCTCCACCACTCACCATGGCTGGTCACTATAGCTGCACATCATAGTGGGGGTCATGTCCATGATGTGCATGGTTTCAAAAAGTAACCACGGGCACGGCCAGTCACCCACACATTTGTTGTGTTTCCCTGCCCTACCAGGGGGGAGGAAGCAGTGGGATGGCTCTCTGACCACCCAGGTCACAGGCACGTTTGTTCTGTGCTGCTCACCGACCTGGGGAGTAGCGGTTGTGCTTTTCTGCCCTGGGGCAGGCTGCCACCTCACCGCCTGCATGCTTGTTTTTACCCTATGAGTAACCTAGTCAACAACTTGTCTTCTTTACTGACATCCTGTCTGCTCGGCTACAACTCAACACATCTCTTAACCATCGCATAACTCAGGAACCATTCAGCTATATCCTTGGTAGCTTAACTCTGCCAGCTGAAAGATGTCTGGAGTTAATGTAGGTTACTAAGAATTATGGCAAAGCCATGGATGTGGTTGAATGTTTCCTAAGTTATGTGATGTTTCGGAAGCACACTGGGTTTTAGCAGAGGATACAGAGAAGCAATAAGTGAGAGAAGCTTTGGTTATCCTATTCACAGTTACTATGGAAATCTGAAGTATATTTCCACTTTTCTATGAGGTTTAGTTCAAGGGGCTATGCACTGTTTGGTAACCTTAAGTCACATTCTACATCAGGGTGCGGAATTCCCAGCTTGTGGGCTGGCCAGTGGCCACAATGGCTGAAGGGCAGGGGGGGGGGGGTGCACAGGGAAATGGACTCCATTTCTGCCCATAGAAATGGACTCAGGCAGACCTGCTCACAAAGTGCTCCAGTGGGCCCGACACACCCACCCACAAAGTGTTTTAGGGGGCTGCCAGGTCCTACCCTACTGGGCTTTATAGCCCACAGCAGAGATAAGGTCCCATGCCCTGTGGAGCATGCCTAGGTTTTTTAGAAGTGAATACTCTAATAACTAACGGCCACCTGCAGTTACACCTATGCCACTCCTGTCACTAAAATAGTCTGCATAGGTAAATGAGGGCAGTTCTTTTTTCTACATTGAAATATATGTCACACAGTACTGTAGCTTAATAAAATGAAAGAGTATTGAGATCAGAGTTCTTTCAAAGAGAATATGCAACTATGCAGAACCTTGTGGTCTATAATTATTTGATTGCAAACTAATGTTTTTTCCCTACCCTCAGATAAATATTAAAGTAATATTAAAGTTTTAAAATCATGCTTATATCTCTGTGTTCACACATTGCCATTCAATGCAACCATGATGTTTAAATATTAAAAGGGCTGAAATCAGAGTGCTGAGGAACATGAAAACAGCATTGGATATTTAAACCAGAATTAATCTGAACTCTTTAGGCAAGTTTAGCTCATTATTATACAGCTGCCACTGAAGAAAGCGTAATCCCTATTTTTCCATATATTGAGAACTTTGTAATGTAGTTCACTTATACTTCTGAAGTGCTAAGGACTCCAGGGCAAAAGCCTTTTTTAAAATGTCCTACAAACTTCATGCCCAGTTGGGACTATAATGCTGGTATATCATTACTTTATAGTAATCTCATAGGCATGCACAACCAGTGGCAAGCAGATGATTTACTAGAATAGAGTATGAAATATGCTACACTAGGGGGTTGGGATAAAGGGCTTTTCCCATCTTCTTATGCTTCTGCACTAAGATTTCACCTAGAATCCCACAGAAAGCATCTAGTGACATAAGTGACACTGTAAACTCCAAAACTACCTAGGGCAAGACCATGCCAACAATTCTAGTGCCCTCTCTATTGGTCAGTAGAACTGAGTCAATATGTACAGAGTGCATATTGCAACCCTTTGAACAACAGCATAGCCAGGTATATTCAGCTCTCACTTACACCATTATAAATCTATACAAGTAAAGTGATTTATGTCACTATTAGATAGAGCACATTTGCAACCCTCATGCTTTCCTCTTGCACAAGAATTCCAAGAGGCAGAGGCAGCACCTTCACACAACTTCTTGTTGCAAGTAGCATCTTAAAAGCCATACCACAGACCTAAGTGTAATGATTCAAGATTCAATTTCTCTGCCTTCAGGATTTATCATGTTATCTCACTGGTGTTTATTTTCTAGTATATCTATCCATGAACAAGTAGGTGGTAACCAAATGAGACTTAAATCTGAATTTCTCAGTGAGTCATTGTTGCAAAGCAATATGCTTGTGGCACAGAGCAAACACATTTAATAAACTAAAAATAACTCTGTATATATGTTCACATAATAAGATAGATATATCAACATACACACACTCATATGTACATTAGAAAGCCATGGGAGCAACTCTATAGTTAAGGAAGGTTGCTCTCTCCATTAAAACACTAACATTCTACTTGTTATAAAATTGAGATGATTTATCCTATCACTGTGCTATTTTGTAGGAATGGTCACTTCGCTGGACTGTACAAACTGTCCCAATTTCAGGAAGACCTGCTGAGAAACAGCTGAGTTACATAAGGTTGAAAATTGGGTGAAGAAGTGTTTTTTTCTGGTTTTTGCAACTGTCCCCTATTGACAAAGAAAAGTGTGTTTTAAGTTATCTGTCTAGAGGTGTGAGAAAATTCAAGACTGCCTTCTAGTTATTTTCTGAGTTTAGATTTTAAAAATTCATAGCATAGTTTTTAAGTTAGGACATTTTGCATTTCCCATTATCCAATGGAGAGAGTGAGATTGTGAAGTTATGTCACACATGCACAGAACACTGACGCAGGTTCATCAGGCTGGCGGGTTATGTGAGGATGGATGTGGATTATGTGTGTCCCTCTATTGTGGAACGCCATAAGGATATTTGCCGTTATCCAAATAGTTCAAGGGGGTGCTCTCCATCCCACCCCCTGCCCTGATGCAGCAACGGAGCTTGACAGCGGCTGTCGGAACACAGCACAGGCTGGTGTGTGATCACCACATCCCCCTTACTCCCCACCCCTAATCACACATATCACGTTCCTCCATCTGGGGAAAAGTTAGTGATGCTCCAGCTGCCACTGCTCTCAGGGTGAGCTGTGTCCAAGCTAGTGTTGGGCTGCTGAGGTGAAGCTGAAACAGGTTTCCTTTTTTTGGATACAGAGCATCCGAGCCCGGGAGCTGCTGAACTTTGAGAGAAGGGCTACCAATCAATCAGCCTTGCTCTGCCCTGTGGCAAGATGCATCACAGAGTACAGCTGATTGATTTCAGACTTCAGCAGCTCCTGGACATGGATGCTGCTTGTAACCAGGAGTAGGGAGTCCGTTCGCAGCTCCACCTCAGCAGCCCAACACCAGCTTGGATGCAGCCCACACTGAGAGCAGCATATTTGCATGAACAAGGCTGGGGAGCAGACAGGGGTGGGGGGAATCGTACATCAGCAATGATCACACCGATGCTGGGAGGGATGTATATTGTGGGACAAGTCCAAAAGATGGGAGATGTATATTCATAGACAAGGATGGGGAGCAGCCACAATTGAAGAGCAGTATTTGTATGGGGAGGGGGTACCCAAGTGCTAGGGGGAAGGATGAGAGATGGGTGATGTGTATTCAGGGACAAGGTTTGGGGGACAGCCAGGAGTGGGTGCAAAGTATATGTATGTCTTTCATATGTGCTTTCAGTTGGGATGGGGACAACGGGACATCCAAGTACTGGGGGGTGGGTCTATATGGGAGAAACAAGTTTGAAGGGTATGGAATGCGTACTGGCAGACAAGACTGGGGAAAGTCAGACATGGGGAGAAGTGTGTGAGTATGGGCAACGGGCAGCCAGATGCTGGGGGGGGGGGGGACAAGGCTCAGAGTCAATCAGGGTGGGGAGCTTTGTGTTTATGGGGAGGAGGCATTCAGGTGCTGAGGGCTGTATACAGGGGGAGAAGGCTGAGAGACGGGTAATGTGTATTCAGGGACAAGGTTTGGGGGACAGCTGATGCCTGAGAGGGAAGCTATAAACAAAGGAGAAACTGGCTACAGTGGAGACAGGGATCAAGTCCATAATAATGGTGTGAGGAGAAGCTTGCTGTCCCCAGCTTGAGTGTTGCCCCCAGCCTGCAGAGGAAGAGGGATGATGCTGAAAGACCAAGGCAAAGTGTGGGTGCATGGAGCTTAAGTTGTAGGAGAGCACAGTGTGTGTGACGGTACAACATCTTTACTGCTTACATGGCACGCAAGGTAAGGCTGGAGCCTAACTTACAATTTCCATACTTTTTGGAGCATGAGTGAATTTGTAAGAACCTTAACTACTCTCTTAAACCGTAGGGTTTTTTAATCCTAAAATATGTATGTGCACACACCAAGATACACACATGTACCTTTTACCCCAATATGAATCATAGAATCTTATGGCTGGAGGATGTATTAAAAAGGTAATCTAGCAGAAAGGTCATAATTTATTCAACCCATTGCCTATTTTTGATGTTTAATCCAAATCCTTCATCCTTGAAGCCCATTTCCTCTTTTCCTGTCCCTCAGTGGCCACAGAGAACAATTGGATTACCATTGTGCTTATAAGCATACGCATATTTGAACACAATTTTCATGTCTCCCTCCAGCCTTCTCTTCTCTAGGCCCAGTTTCTTCAACCATTCTTCATCTGTTTTGCATGGTCAAACCTTTTGTCATCTTCACTACTTTCCTTTGAACCCTCTCCAGGCTGTCAACATACGTAAAGTGTGGATTCCAAAAACAGGATGCACTACACGACTTGAGGTCTGAGTAATGCCAAGAACAGCAAAACGGTCGATAGAATACTTCTGCTAATGCAACCTAAAACTAAATCTGTCTTTTCTGCACCAACATCACACTGTTACCTCAGATTTAGTTTATGTTGTATTTACTGAAAGTATAATATATATAGAGTGTGTGTGTGTGTATATATAATATCAGTGTGTTTCTGCAGCAACCCATTCAGTGGCATAACTGCCTATTTCTACTTGAAAAGAATTTTACCATAAATGTTTTCTGCAGTGGCTGGTGGGTAAATAACTGCAAGGGCAATATGATGGTCTCCTATTTTCAAGAACTAACCCATCTTTTATATATATATAGTGCAATCATAATCTAATAATCTAATATTCCCTACCACACAAAAAAGGCTGTCAGTAAAACAAAATTGCTCCTGAGGTTTAAATGTACCCCTAATCAGGAATATCAAATACCATCATCTGACACTGCTGTGGTTATAGCAGCATTAACACAGTTTGTCCCCTGTAGCTGGAAATGGTTTAACAGATGATAGCCTTTCTGTCTACTGGCCAAAATATCTCCTACTGCTATGTATATATTTATGCCAATACCAGTGTCAGTTCTCACGCTGGTTGCTGCATGCTGGGGTGTTTTTAATACCAATGCAGCAGACTGTCTTTAAATTATCTAATGTACAGGAATGATATTGATAACAACTGAAATTGTTCTACAAAAAAGAAAATTACTTTGATCAAAACAAACACCTAAATAAAAAACAAAAATCAAGCAAGCAAATTTTAGCATTAATATATTTTGAGTATTGAGAATGGAAAGCTGGCCACTACTGGATGAATTCAGAGGAAGTTAGCAAGACATAAGGTGCTTTTAGACAAGCACCTCCCCAGCCATCAGAGATAGCAGAGATTGTGGGAGTGATAATCAAGGTGTAGTGGTGTTGTTTGGCAAGAGAGATAGAAGAGTTGACGGCAGAGAGGATGAGCTTAAAGTGGAGCTAGACAACAAGTTCATGAGACTTCCAGCAGAGACATTCAACAGCATGGGAGCAAGAGTGGAGGTGATGCTGATGGGACAGATAGGGCATTAGGAGAGGGGAGAAAGGAAGCCCAAGATGGGGGGGAAAGGATGTAGTGACGGCAGAGACAACTGGCAACACTGAGGGAAAAGGAGACAGATAAGAGAAGGTGAAACAGAGAGAGGAAGCAAAGCCTTGAGGATTGATGGAGTTGTTGATGGAGGGAGGAGTAGCAGTTTCAAGGAGAGCAGGAAAAGGGAAGGTGAGAGGATGGTAGGCAAGAGATGTGGATGAGGTTAGGTGAGAGGGGGTGGCAATGGACCTTGGGGATTCAATATGGAGAAATCTCCTGGCGAGGAGGGGGAGAGGGAGGAAAAGGCTTGAGAGGCAATAATTGGATAGGGAGCCTAGGGTTCAAGAGAGGAGTGAGTGTAAGTGGGGAGCTGGGGAAAGTGGAAATGAAGAGAGGTAGGTGATAGGGCAGAAAAGGTAAGAAGAGAGATGGGAGGTAGAAACACCCAAAGCAGGGTGGGAGCCAGGGAGTAGGCACAGATATAGTGTGTGGAGTAAAGGTAAGACTAGGGGTGAAAACAGACATGACGCTAACCACTCTTTAACCACCCTTGGTGGTCATTTATGCATGTTTCAGGGTTGCATAGGGCACCAATACAGCCCTGCAACATGCATAAATAACCACCAAGGGTGGTTAAAGGGTGGTTAGTGTCATGTCTGTTTTCACCCTGGGTCAAAGAATCAAGCACCAACCTCTTCCAAACCTCCTTTAAAACTCTGTCCAGCAGTCCTGTTAGCAAATCCTGTTTTCAAGTTTCTGCAGGCAGGTTTGCAATGCCACTGCTAAGATACAGGCAGGAGCCTTTTGTAAAAAAATAAAAATAAAAATAAAATAAAAAGCAAAGCACTTTAACCCGCATGTTTGTGTGAACACAGTTGAGTCTAGATAATGCTTTGGAAACAAGTCCCAAAGAGAGGGGAAATTTCCAGTTGGTTTCAGTAGGGATCAGGTGTGATATTCTTCTCAGAAATAGTGATAATAGTATATTACTAAGTCCCAGGTAAATTAAAATTAAATTGAAAAAGGTGCTGCTCAAAAAAGGTGAAATTCATACACAAAAATGATATTGTTTAAAAATTAAATGCCTTCAAAAACAAAGGAAAATTGTACAGTCCAAAACATATGATATTGGGGGGTGCGGGTGGGTGCAAATCAAGAGGAAAGGCATTAGATTCCTATATCATTTAGGATAGGGGTTTCTTATGTGGTTCATTACCAGGTTTGTGAATAGCAAATAGATACAATTGAGTTCTACAACAAATACAGAAATAGAGTGGGTAATAATTCCACTCACAAGAATTAATTTCTACCCAAATGCTTTTTACTGTGGGAGGATACTTCATTGTCCCTCCATACTCATCATCTGAAACTCGTTAATGAATATCCAATAATGTCAATACTCACTAAAAAACAACAACTTGCAGACCCCCTCACCAGCCCACAACTAGACTGAGATAAGCTACCACTTTAACACTCTAAATGTAACACAAAAATCAAAATAATCCAAGCAGCTCACACAAAGCATGTTGCTCCCTGTCCAGACAAAAGCCCTACATTTTCTTCACGTAGACCAATGCTCAGTGGCCTTTTATGTAGCACAACACTGGTGGGGCAGAGGAGACGAAGACATAAAGGTGCTAATTGCTTAAACGGACATTGGGACACTGTATCCACTGTGTTGTCAAACAAGGAATGTCCTAATAAAAAGGGAGATGCATCATGTTTTACTCAAATCTAATATTAACACTTGTACAGAAAAATCATTAGAAGAAAACCACACACTCGATGGCAGCATGGGTCTCCAAATTGATTCTTGTGGGAAAGAATGAATGGAAACTGTGCCTTACATTCCATTACAAACTGAAGGCACTTCAAAATGCTGCTGACCTTTTCACAATAGCATTGATTCGGCTACCAAGACTGAAAAGCCAAGAAGCAAATTAAGTCACCTAAGGGGTAACAGGTTAAAGTAGGCTGCAGAACAGTATAGAAATTTTGACCTTCAAAGGTTGATATGTTATCAGCCCCAAAAGCAAATGGAGGAGAGTGTTTATTGCCGACATAGCTTCCCAAATAGAAATAATTACAATTAAAGCCAAGTGCACTAGAGTTATAATGCAAATTGTAAACATGATTTGGCATGTTTAAGCCAGTGTCTTCATGCTTCACACATCAGGCCTGAGGGTTGTCATCTACATGCTCACAGGTAAAAATCCTGTTCAGACATTGTAAATCACACAATGAATCATTCCACAGTGATGATTCAATGGGTGAAAACAGACATGACCCTAACCACCCTTTAACCACCCTTAGTGGTTATTTATGCATGTTGCAGGGCTGTATTGGTGCCCTATGCAGCCCTGCAACATGCATAAATAACCACCAAGGGTGGTTAGCGTCATGTCTGTTTTCACCCAATACTGATGGAACGATGGGTGATTTCAGACGTTACGAGATCACGGTCAACCACAGTGAACCACACTCAACCCTGCGGCAGGGCCAAAGGGCCCTGAATGTCTGTTCGGCGGCCGCCAGATGTTCACCACAGTCAGTCCCCAGCAGGGAACAAAATTAACCACCGTTCTGGAGCTCCAGCCCGGACCATCTCTGAAAGCATGGTCAATGCAATTGCCACCGGGAAACAACAAAACGTAACGTCTGAATGGCAACCACTGGCCGGAATCAAGCAAAATGATTCCCAGCTGGGGACAAAGTACACAGTGTCACTGACAAACAATGAGCAACAACACAGAGCGGGGAGAGAGATTTAAAGGGCACACAGCAGCAGGGGGACATGGCAGGATGGAGCGAGGTGGAAGGGAGAGGAGAGCAGAGGGCGAGAGAGCAAGGGAGGAAGAGGAGGAGGCGGCTCAGATGGAGGAGGTTGTGGTCGTGCTGCACACAGAGGCGGTGGAGGGACAGCAACAGCAGCAGCAGCAGCAGCCGGGACAGGCCGCCCTGGAGATGAGAACCGGCCCTGGATACAAGGCACCCCAGAAATGGGTAAGGGGACTGAAGGGGAGGGTGCAAGGGCACAGGGGCAGCAAGGGAGGCGGGCGGGCCGGCAGCGGGGGGCAGGGGGAAGGGCCGTGGGGATGAAACAACCCAGCAACCAACTTCCCCGCCCTTATGACCCACAGACACGGAAACGGGCCCGGGAGTCCGAGCCCCCAGAGGACACGGGCAGTGGCCAGGAGGCAGCAGAGGAGGAGGAGGACCGGGAGGGCCCACGCGGGAGACGGACATACCACCGAGGGGGGCAATGGGGGCACAGGGAAACCCAGGACTTTATTAGAATCTGGGGGACCCTGGAGCATCAGCTGGAACTCATGGTCAACCAGAGGAATGAGCACGTCTACCAGGAGATCATGGGGGACATGGAGGCGGCAGGGCACCACAGGACCGTGGCCCAGTGCAGATCAAAGGTCAAGGAGCTCAAGAGGGGAGTACAAGGCCATCCGGGACAACAACTGGCGGTCCAGGCATGGAGCCCGGACCACCCCCTGCTATGACGTCCTGAACCGTATCCTGCACATGAAGGGCTCCATTGTCGCCCCACACCTTGTGGGGAGCGCCATGGTCCAGGACAGGGAACGGGCCAAGGTACCCCCTCGCCGCCCCCCTAGAAGGCACCGGCTTCAGGGGACACACACCCCAATAGGAACACCCCGGGACCTCGGGGACCAGCAGGCCCCCCTCGTGCACCAACCCCGAGAGACCCCAGCCCCTGTCTGGACCGGGAGAATCTGAGGCCAGCACACTGGTTACCCTCAGCCAGTGGACACAGGGGGACCCCAGCAATACTGAGGGACCGGCCTCGGAGGACTCGGAGATTGACATCAAGGGTAAGTAAGCAGGTGGGAGGGGACACGGTCTGGGGGAACGGGCCAAGGGGGGAGAAGGGGGCATACCAAGCACTGGGCTGCCCCCAGCAACCCCGGGCACCCCAGACCATGGGAAGGGGGCCCAGGGGACCGCAGGGGGACACGTTCAGCCCACCACCGTCCAACCCCTTCCATATCCCCACAGGGCACGGCACGCCCCAGCACCTGCGACAGGCGGGTGAGGACAGCAGAGAGCAGCCCGGGAGCAGCCAGAGGTCCCAGGTGACGCACACCGGCAAGTGGGGGGTGGGAGAGGGGGA
>QEPC01013419.1:796963-809584 GCA_003113815.1 Sphenodon punctatus
CCCGGGTAGTAGAGCCTAAGTTTTTTCCACCAAAACTTATAGATAGATCCGTGGGGTGTCTAATGTATGCGGACGATGTGGTCCTTTTATCCCAGACGCAGATTGGCCTGAAGCGCCAATTGGCAGCTTTTTTGTCCTTCTGTAGGGACATGAAACTGACACTCAACGTACAAAAATCTAAAATCATAGTCTTTACAAGTAACAGGAGAGCATATAACTGGGAAATAATGGGCCACAAGTTCCAGCAGGTGTCTAGCTTTCGGTACCTAGGCCTGCTTTTTCATAAATCACTCTCCTGGAAGCACCATGTCCAGAGAGCAATCTTGGCTGCTAAGGGCCCATCCCAGGCAATTTGGTTTTTTTTTGCATGGACAGGCAGATCAGCAGTCCAACCAGCAATTCAGACCCATGGCGCTAAAGTCAGGGCAATGGTGATGTATGGTGCAGAGTTATGGGCACCTTTCTATGCCCACCTGCTAAACCCTATCCAGGCGAGGTTCTTGCAGGGGCTTTTGCACACCCCCCGGGGTACCCCATATGCTGCCTTAAGGGTAGAGTGTGGCCAGAGGGCCTGGCAACAGGTGGCAGTGGCCTTACATCTGTGGTGCAGACTCTCAGACCCTGACTGCCCGGTGTTGTTGCACAGCACAGGCATAGATATCTATTTGGACCCATGGATGAGGGAAATTCAGGTTATTCTCTCATCGATGGGCATTTCAGCGGAGCACCTGGCCCATAAGCCAGTGGCGTCTCTCGTTACAGAAGTTAAAACAAGGGTCCAAGACACAGGCAGACAGCTGGACCTGGGGAAAATAGCAGCATCCCCTCACATGCGGTCCTATCTGGAGTTAGCCCCAGGGTCGGGTCAGCTAGCTCACTATCTTTCAGTAGATATCTTGGCAAGGGGAAGAAATTTAATCCTGGCTGCCCCGGTTAATGCTTTGCCCTCACGGGTTTTAGAGGGGCGCTTGGATGGTACCCCTTTTACTAACAGGTTGTTCCCTTTCGATAGATTGACAGTGGAAACAGTGGGACATGTAGTCCTTCACTGTCATCTATATGATACCCAGAGGGGGAAATTTTTGTCTGATTTAATAACAGCATTCCCAGGTATATCTGATCAAACTATACTTACTTACCTCCTGAATAGTGCTGACGCTGATGTTATCAAGCGTACAGCGCATTTCCTGACCCACGCTTTCACCAAAAGGGAGGAATTTTTGGCCTTTAAATTAAACCATGATGGTGAATTTAATGCATCTTAATGCCTGAGTTATTGTTAAGCTCTGAAATGATTTCTACCAAGCAGTGTATTTTTCTTTTATTTCGTACAGTTTGTGTAATATGTTATATGTGCTGCAATGGCTTTGGCTACGCAAATAAATTTAATTGATTGATAAATTGAATTGACTGGTGTGTGGTCCCGCTGCAATGTGCAGGTGGGGCTCGCCGTGCAAGACCCCTTTGAGGCATACTATCTGGTCGCCCACCACATGGCAGCACTGGGATACTGTCGGGGCATGCTTCAGTGGCCCTACTTCGTGCACCTGACGAGCCACCCGGCCCTGGGCTCCTTCGTGGACCCCTGCAGCTGGCTGTGAGGCCCCCTGTGCCTTCTGGACCCTGGTTGCTGGCCCCGCTGTGTGCTCCTGCCTCTGTCCTGATGCCGTGGGTTGCTGCCCGCTCCCGGTCTCGCTACTGTGCTACCTGTTTCCTGGGATTCTGCTGCCCCTGCCTGTGGCTCTGGGTCCCCTCCGCAGGTCTCCCCCCATCCGCCTCTGCAACCGGTGTTCCCCTCCATAGATGTCTTCTCCTGTGGCCGTGTCCTGAGCTCCGAGTCGCCACCCGGCACCCCGGGGTGCTGCTGACCTTCCAAGGCCGCCTGCGATCCCTCCTGTGCCCATGCCCCCCCTTGTGTGACTCTGTGACCGTGGGGTTCTGGGACCCCAGACTGCACCTCCCGGCATCCTCCCAGGTGTGTGTGTGTATTTGGACCGGTTGCATGGCTCCAGCTCTCCTCCCTCCCATCCTTCGCACCCTTCACTGGTGAGTGGGGTCACTACCTGCCTCCTGGACCGTTCCTGGGCCGCTCCCTGTTCCGTGTGGCCTCCCCCTGTGCTGGTGCTCTGCCCCTGGGGGTCCCCCCGTTCCCGGACTGGCTCTGTCGCTGTGGGGGTGCCCGTGCCGGCTGTGCTGTTCTGGGGGTTCTGGATGCCGTTCCCCATTTCCTCCCCTGCTTCTGGGCCGGTCCCCCCTCTTCCCTGTCCCCAGCCCCCTCACCCTGCCCCCCTTTGCCTGTTGTGCCGTGTGTGTTGTCTGTCCTGCTGTGTTCTCCCTTCCCTGCCTGTCCCGTCTGGGTGTGTATGCGCCCGGGCGTGTTTGTGCTGTATGTTCCACTGTGACCTCATTGTCTCTGTGCCTGCTGCGTGTGCTGCCTCTGTGGCTCTTCTCACTCCTCCCCCTCCCTTCTCGTTTCCCTTTTGTGGGCATAACGAGTGTTCCCTTTTGGCGGTTTTGGCTTCGTTTGCCCTCAGCCGGCCATGTCTACCTCCCGCCCCTCCCCAGTGCCTTCTGGGTGTTTTGACCACAGCCGGGAATCGACGTCACATCTGTTGTGCTGCCCTGGGCCGTGGTCTGTCGGTCCGATTCCCTGCTGTGGTCCCGGTCCCATCTCGTCTGTTTGGGGCCTTCCTGGACCACAGGGGGTGGATGTTCGGCTCGCCACCGCTGGGAATCCACTGTGGTGAATCAGCACTGCGTAACGTCTGAAATCACCCGATATCATTCTCAGCTTCCACCAGTAGGTCTCATTCTCCAAGTGCCTTATGCCTTGAGTACTCAGGTACATGGTAGTCAATTTACAACAATGCAAGAGAGGACTCAGGCTCTAAACAGATCACATCTGCTGCAGAAAACAGAGCTGTGCACAAATACCTTAGTCCCCATGTACTTGGGCTC
This sequence comes from Sphenodon punctatus, assembly GCA_003113815.1. NCBI lineage: Eukaryota > Metazoa > Chordata > Lepidosauria > Sphenodontia > Sphenodontidae > Sphenodon > Sphenodon punctatus. The sequence continues at coordinate 799,922 of QEPC01013419.1, forward strand.
TGATGCCAAGAACACTTCAGAAGATGGTCTCTGCAACAAATTAAAGACCGAAATATATGCAAGCTAGGTATGGCAAATGTGGACCACGCTCATCTAGCAGCCCAAATTCAGCAAAGGAGGAGAGCAACAAGAGGTGCCAGTAACCTTTGGGAGATGCTTTTGCTAACAAATAGTTCCCCTGTGATTTGCCTTCAATCTGGAGTCGGATTATGTTCCCAAATTTCTTGACAGCTCTACACAAACCCAGTTTTTTCTATGTATGCTGTACATGCTTGCGTGAGATAATAACCCTCAAGCCTGAAGCAACATTATATGCAACCGCCCAGGGTATAGAGCTGGAAAAAAATAATCTCTGAGTGCCGTTTCCAGTGGAAACAGTCTGTTCACCTTCATTCATGAAAGAGGAAAATCTACCAGCGTTTTTTACATTTTTCACTATTTTCTGCAATTTTCCACCATTTCAGTAATTTTTGGTAATTTCCAGTATTATCAGTATTTTCGGTAATTTCCAGTATTATCAGTAATACCAGAAGTTACTGAAATGGTGGGAAATCAAGTAAAACGTCAAAAATATCAGTAGATTTCCTTCTCACTCCCGAAAGGTTGGTATTTCCCAACAGAATGAGAGCACCTCCTCTTGCTTTAGGCCTAGGATATTATGACTAAGCACAGGGCTGAGTATCATCAGTATGCTGATGATACACAACTATATATCTCTAGCCCAGAGTCCTGTGAGCTTGGCCTCTTCCCTAGAGAAATGCCTGAATGATATAGCTATCTGGATGCTTCAGTGCTACCTTGTGTTCAATCCAGGGAAGACTGAAGTAATGCTTGTGGAGAGAGGCAGCCAATATGAGGATGCCCTTTCCTCCTTCAGGCCCCTTAATAATAATAATAATAAATTTAATTACTGCCTAGGCCAAAACATTTCAGTACATAAAATCTAAATTTCCAAAAACTACATACACATTAGTGCACGTAATATTCAGTCGGACCCCCCAATGGCTGCTCTATTGAACCAAACAGTCCTTTAAAATAAGTATTATACATCAGCTACACAAATGTCTACTGTTTCTTCCTGATTTTGTCAGACCGAAATCCACAAGCTTCATAAATATTAAATGTCTAAAGAATTCAATACAGTGTTTTAGTCATACCATCTGATGACTGCTCTGAAAGGCTAAGCAGTCATTTAATCAAGTGTTATACACCAGCTACCCAGAAGTCTTCTTTTTCTGTCTGATTTCCTCATTACAAAGTCTACAAGCTGCACAAATATAGGATGCCAAAGAGTGCAATACAGTAACAGACATCTTTTGGAGGAGCCAGATAGATTTCTCAAAGTTGTTATAATGGACACATTTATTGGCCTGGGGGGATAAGGTATCTTTTCCTTAAATCAATATATACAGGGCAGGTCCAAAGGAAATTGACTATATCTTCAACTTCTTGCAAAGGGCAAAAACATAATCTTTGCTCATAGGGTATACTGGACCAATGGCCTATTTGGGCAGCAAGACCTAGTTGGTTAAGCCTCAATTTTGTTAGAGCCTCTCTGTGCCAAAAATAAGTAATTTGGTTCAGATACGTAGGTTGGTTCTGGTCAGGAATAATATACTGATATAAGGGAGCTGACTTAGATGTCCTCACCACTGCCATGTCCTGTTGTTTAGATAGGTCAAACATCTTTTGCTCAATAACTCTCCCATCATCTGATAAAGGTAGCCAATCTCTGCACATCTATCTATCTCCTAAGCCTGCCAAAAAGAGGCCCTTCCTAATCCGTTCCAGCCAACAGAAACTACCCCCGGAGTCCATGGCTTCCACAAGACTTGTTTGGGAAGCCTCCGCAGTGAATATCTCCTAATCTTCAACCAATACTTTATAGGTCATGTCCCAGCTCTGATCCCCAAATTCCCCACACCCATCTCAACTCTTACCATCACGGTTGATGTTCCCTGCTGGACCATAAGAAGTCTCTTAAGAAAGGCATTCTAGACTTTCTCTATAGTCGGCACTACTCTGTCATCAGAGCCCCAAGTTTCGGCCCCATATAGCAATATGGCATCAAGTTTAGCCCTTCCTAATCTAAGAACAGCTGTCCAAGACTACTACTTATACCTACTGTGGTAAGACGAGATACCTCCCACAGCCTGGTCCACCTTAGTGGCCACTGCCAGTCAGTCCCCTTAATGTCACAGGAGTTCAGGCAGATGTAGTGAGCCATGTAAAGAACTCGGGCGTCATTTTCAACCATACTTCTTCCATGAAAACCCAAGTATTAGATATGGTTTGAAGATTTTTTTTTTCCAGCTGCACAATCCGAGTAAGCTATGTCCATATTTATCCCAGGTTGAACTTGCCACAGTGACTCATGCCCTGGTAACCATGAGGGCTGATTTTTGTAATTCCCTCTTCATTATGGACATCCAGTGGAGCTTCTCCATCACTTGCAGCTTGTTTAGAATGTGGGAGCATGGCTGCTTACTGATATTATGCCCCACGCTGCGTTCTCTGCATTGGCTGCCTGTAGAAGAACAGACTGAATTTAAGATGTGCTGCTGGTGTTTGAGGCCCGGAATGGTATAGGCTCCAGGTATACTCCTATACCTTGTCCTGCTCAAATACCACCCACTGTTTGGGGATCATGCCATTGTGCCATAAATTGGTGGGTGATAAAGCCTTTGCTATGTTAAACCTCTCAGTGGGGAACTCGCTCCTTCCAGGTATTTGTCTAGGTTCCTCCGTCCTCATCTTCAAAATGTCCCTTAAGACTTTATTATTCTCCGGTGCTTTCAGAGGATCCACTGCTGGTTCTCCTTAATGTATCTTTTTCCTCCCCATTTGCCTTCCCTTTTTAAACTGCATAAAATTAATTTTACATGGATTTTGGGTTGTTTTATTGCATTTTATTGTATTGATTTTGTGAGGCACCCCAAGTTCCATTCACTGAGGAGAGGGGAAGTGTTATATAAATAAAATGTAGTTTTATTAATTATTATTATTATTATTATAGACCATGGAAGCCAATGGAAAAAATATTAACTGCAATGATCTTCAGATCAAGTCCTCTAGAGACCAATTCTGTAAAGCGCCAATCCTGTCTTCCGCTCCCATACACTTCAGTATAGAACCATGTTTTCCAACCAGCTTAGAAGAGGATCAGATTTTCAAAGTAGGGCAAAGGTGTCAAATACCTAAGTCCTTGCTTAGGGACCAAAATAAGGGCCAGATTCTCAAAAACAATAAGCACCCAGCAGCTCTCCTTGGTTCTTCTTCAATGATCACCAGATTTTCAGAAGAGGTAAGCACATTGAGTGAAAGAGAACTAGGCTGTTGAAAATCCAAATGTGGATGCTGAATGCTTTTGAAAAACTGGCTCTGAGTGATTATGAAAACGTACGAGTCAGATACTCTTCTACCTTGAAAATAATAAGCATTTCTGATCACTAAAAATACTCTACTACAGGCAAGGGGATAATAAGCATTTACCTTTCTAGAGGCGGTAGACTGGTGACATCGGCCCTAAAAAATGTTAGGACCAAAGTTCCCCCTCAGTTCCTTTATGGAGTTTCAATTTGGGGGCCACTTTTAGTGAATGAGCTAGAGGTTCCCCAGAATTAATTTCTAATGCCTATTACCCCTAAGAGCACCCCCACCGCACTCTTGAGGGCAGAAAAAGCTACCCGGCCAATCAGCTCGCTAACCAAATGGACTATTTTGAAATTCTGTTTACGTCTTCATTTCTTTGAACTAAGGTCATTTTCTCAATTATTGGTTTTCATCATCAATAAGGGGCCTTTGGGAAAAGTGTACCAACCACTTGCTAGCTGCATTCAGCTTTTCCAAAGACTACATTCTTGGTATGAATTATACTAAAGCTCTGAGTTTTTGTCGGATAAAAAACCAGAAACAACAGATGTTAAGGAAGGCATAACATTGCAAAAAGTGGCTGCGGCATATTCCTCTTTCCCGATCTCTCCTAGAGGTGCGCCCTACCTATCTTCACTGCCTATCTGGGGCTATAGAACTGCATTCACCTTGACAAGTTTCAATTTGCTGCCATTTGCGGTTCTTGAAGGTCAACAAGTCAAGGCGTCATATGAGTTTAGACTATGTCAATTCTGTAAGCAAAATGTAGTTGAGTCCTTAAGCACGTTATTTTTTATTGTCACTTGTACGCTAGATATCCTGCTTTATTTTTGGAGCCAACTGTCAATTCCTCTAGGACATCCAGCCAATATGAGATGCTGGTGATGCTCTTGTGTGGTTCAGATAGTTCCATTACTAATAATGTTGCAAAATTCTGCTCTGTAGTAACCAAACTAAGGAAGGCATCTAATTTAATTGGTTAAGTGCCAATTGGTCTTTTCCAGTTCCACTAAAATTACCTCTGGAATTCAAGTTATTTTTATTATTTGTATATATATTTATTATGTATGTTTTGTTTGTATTGTGATGGCCATGAGCCACCACAATAAATCTATTATTATTATTACTACAAATACTCAGTGCTCATTTGCATCTGAAGATTTATTTATTTATTTATTTAAACATTTTTAGTCACCCCCCGTGCCTACGGCATCCCAGGGCGACGTACAACAATGTAAGAACAATAATTTTTGTTTTTTAAAACCATTAAAACATTACAATATAAACAGGGTTGGGAGGGGGAAGGTAGGGAGGCGTTAAAACACTAACCTGCCCCCCCCCCTCTTCCCCAAAGGCCTGGGCGAACAGCCAGGTTTTACAAGCCGACCTGAATGTCAAAGGGCTCGGGGCCAGGCGAGCTTCCTCCGAGAGGGAATTCCAAAGTCACGGCCCGGCCACCGAGAATGCCCTCGCCATTGTGGCCCCCCGCTTAACCTGGGGGACCTCCAAGAAGGCACCCCAGGCAGACCGAAGGAGCCACTCTGGGACGCAGAGGGCGAGGCGGTCCCTGAGGTACGAGGGGCCCAGACTGTGAAGGGCCTTATAGATCAACACCAATACCTTGAACCTGGCTCAGCACGCTATTGGCAACCAGTGCAGAGCACAGGTGTTATATGCTCCCGACGACCCATCCCCGTCAGGAGACGGGTCGCCGCATTCTGCACTAGCTGCAGCCTCCAGACCAGGAACAAGGGCAGCCCTACATAGAGCGCGTTACAGTAGTCCAGTCTTGAGGTAACGAAGGCATGGATGAGGGAGCCCAGGTACAGCCTGGAGATGTATGGACGCAGCCTCCGCACTAGATACAACTAGCGGAAGGCAGCCTTTGCCACCACCTCCACCTGTCGATCCAGGCGGAGATCTGAGTCCAACACCACCGCCAAACTCCGGACCTACTGAGCTACAGGAGGGCGAACCCCCCCAATCAGGGCAGCCAACACCTCCCTCGCCCTCCCCACCACCATCACCTCCGTCTTAACGGGCTTGAGCTTCAGTTTGCTCTGCCGCATCCACTCCGCCACGGCCTCCAAACACTGGGATAGCAACGAAACAGCAGGGTCTGGGTCAGCTGAAAAATAAAGGTACAGCTGAGTATCGTCAGCATATTGGTGACATCGCACCCCGAACCCTCTCACGACCTCCCCCAAGGGCTGCATATATACGTTAGATAATAAAGAAGACAGGATGGAACCCTGCGGAATGCCACAGGACAAGGTGCGAGGGCAAGATATTTCAGCTCCCAACACCACCCGCTGGCTTTTCCCCAAGAGGAATGAGTGGAACCATTCAAGAACAGTCCCGTCCAGACCCCCCAGGTCTCGTAGCTGTCTCAACAGCAGCCCGTGGTCCACAGCATCAAAAGCAGCTGAGAGATCTAGCAGGATAAGAAATGTAGACCATCCTGCATCCATCTCCTGGCGGAGATCATTGACCAAGGCTACCAACACCGTCTGAGGGCCATAGCTGGGACGGAACCCAGATTGAAACGGGTCCAGGAAACTGATGCCATCCAGATGCGCCTGGAGCTGGATCACCACCGCCCGCTCAATAACCTTCCCTAAAGAGGGAAGATTAGAGACAGGTCGATAACTGGCAAGTGCATCCACATCTAATGATGATTTTTTCAGCAGGGGGCGCACCACAGCCTCCTTGAGGCAGGGCGACAGCCTCCCCTGCTGTAAGGACGCGTTAACCACTCTCGCCAGCACCGTCCCCAATGTCTCCCTGGAGGCTTTCACCAACCAGGATGGGCAAAGATCAAGTTCACAACTGGTGGCTCTCACAGACCCCAGAACATCCATCGCATCGGCTTGCGTCACTTCCTGAAACTCTCCCCACAAAGTTGGACCAGACGGGGCCTCCGTGACCTCGTGCTCTCCACCTACTGCCCCCAACCCAGTGTCAAAGTCACTCTGAATTCGAGCAATCTTGCCTGCAAAGTAGGTGACAAACTCCTCACAGCGGGCCTGGGACAAGTCCCCGTCCAGGCGGAGGGAGGCCGGATTGACCAGCCCCCACACCACCCATAACAGCTCTGCCGGGTGTGACTTTGCAGACGCTATGAGGACAGCAAAGAATTCCTTCTTTGCTGTCCCTCACAGCCTCAACATAGGACCGCAAATGGGCCCTATGGAGATGTCGGAGTCAAAGCGAGTCCGACGCCAGCATCGCTCCAGCCTCCTGCCTACTTGTTTCATACACTGCAGCCCCTCAGTAAACCAAGGGGCCCTACGGTGACGAGACATAGGCAGGGGGCGTCTCGGAGCCACCCCGTCAATGACCTCGTCCAGCCAGCTATTCCAATGCTGGACTAGCTCATTGACAGAGTGGCTGTCCAGGTCCAAGGTTAATTCCCTCAGGACCTCTTGGAACTGCTGAGGTTCCATCAGTCTCTGAGGGCAGATCAATCTAAGATGCTATCGCATATTTTATACCACCATTTCAACAATAAATACAACCAATTAATTAACCTAAAATCTCTATGGCTGCTTTTACAAGGATGCCCCTCCCCCTCCCCCAGGGTCGCTTGGTGTTTGGGCAGGTGTGTGGCAGGAGGGCAGTCCGTGTACACGACTGGTGGGGTGAGGGGAGATGGGTGTGCAGCGGGTTTGCACCCGTGTAAACACCACGGGTGGTGGGTGTTTGTGTGTGCGCACTCCCGACGCATACCCATCTTCACCCATCGCACACCCACCTCCACCCACGAAGCCCTCTGGGAAAACGGAGGAGGCTCCATGGGTAGAGGTGGGTGTGTGTCTGTGTAAACGGACACACACACACACCTCCACCCACCGCTCTGAAATGCCCACTCCCCACCCACCCCTGTCCATGTATTAACGGCCTACATTAAAGCCAGAGGAGGGTTGAGGGATGGCATCAATGAATGATAGGAATAAATTAATCAAAATGAAGATGTGAAGAAAACTTAGCAAAATGTCAGAGTTTGGGCATGAGAAACATTGTGACACATTTAGGCAACTAAAGAAATGCACATCTCAAAACATCAGATCACTGGGGATAGCTATCCATGCCAATGAGAACACATAAACCTAACATTTACATAGCTACTTTCCTCCAAACATTTGCTTTGCTAAAATTATATACCAATCAATATAAATTTACTTACCGCCACTGAAATGCAGCCACCTTTAAGGTGGAATATGGAAGCTAGTTAATGCACACAGCAACACTGTAGGATAATTAAGGGACAGCAGTCTCTCCAGCTAAAACATCAATGGGAACTCTAAGCTGGGAAGATGGAACTTTATAAATCAATTAATCAATCAATCAGTTTTATTTGTTTAGCCATAGGCCATATCAAAAGTAGATAATAAAACAACATATAAAACATATGGATATAAAACCCAGATACAATCAACAAAGGGCCTTTCCCGTCCCAAGCGGATAACAACACCATTAACCCCTATGAAATTATCCCAAATTTAATACATAACTCAGGATAAAACCATAACTGATACAACTACTACAATATAAGTTCACATACAGCATTTATGACAACTTAAAATATCCACAGGGTGCCTTGTCTTACCCAGGGCTTATAGTGGCACACTTAACCCCTGCAACCCAATCCGGCACTTATTTAATTATTAGAAAACCACCAACTGCCAGCTATTTGCAAGCCAAGGTTAGATAGATATAGTATCACAACTGTTGCAGGATCGCCCCAAGTAACAACCAGCAAAAAAGCCTTGCCCTTCTCAGGGCTAATAACAGTGCACTTGACCCTTATTTAATAACTTAACATGGCCGTAAATCACAATACCGGACTGAGTCCATAATTAATAACCCCCACTATTTATACAAGATCTTTCAAAAAAGGTTAAATGCCTTGCCCTTCCGGGGGCTTATCTCAGCGCCCTGGCCCCTGGAACCCAAACCACCAGCTCTGGCATTTATTCACATAGCCACCCCACTATAGATCACCCCTCCCAGTCACCTGGGGGCCCCTCCCTCCTTATTTCTTTTTGCCCAAAAAAACCTAGTCAGGAATTTTGCCACGTTCTTAGAAATCCTGATATCCTTATCACACGAAAGGACTGTCTCTGTGATACGAGTGGAGATACTAATCAATGGCACTATATAAAGGTCTCTCCAGGGTTGGTACGCTGGGCACTCTAGGAGAATATGCGCAACCGTCTCTACTTTATCCAGCCCACATTGCTGGCAGAGTCTTTCCTCCCAAGGGGTATCAGAAAATCTTCCCTCCATAACAGTGGACGGAAAGCTATTTAATCTGGCCAGGGTAAATGCAACTCTAGTATCCCTCATACTCAGCTTGGTCAAGTATTTTAGCTCATCAGAGGGGATTGGCCATCCTCTATATAATACCACTATCATGAGCAAATCGTGCTCCGTTTGGAGATCTTGATCCCAGATTCTAGTTTTAACCTCCAGCCAAGCCTTGCCATAGGGAAACTTCAACAGGTGCAACAATGACAATCCCAACCGTCTTAACTCATGCTGCACCCAATAGTGCCATTTGCCCCTGGCAAATGGGGCTATTTGACTGGCCAAAGAGCCAGATGGTGCAAGATTTAGCCTTAGCCAATATTTCAAAATTGCCACCTTAGCATGGGCTGCCACACACTTAACTCCTGCTTCTGCCCTTAGTAGGATCGCTGGTGTCACCCAAGGGGCTTGCAATAGTGGTGGGACATCTGGGCAAATACCGGGTACCGGATTTACCGGTTCCCGGATTTCAAAATACCGGCATACCAGATTAATTCCGGTATACCGGTACCGGTTTTTTCCCATTGATTTCAATGGGGAACTGTCCCCATTGAAATCATGGAGGGAAAAAAAACAACCTCCCCCTCCCAGACTGTGCAGGTGGAAGGGGGGACACCCCTCACCCACCCTGCCCAGCCTGGATTTTAAAAAAAAAAAAAATTCCTCAAGTCCCTGGGTTCTGGGCCGCCACCGGCGACCCAGAGCCCGCACCAGCAGCACAGCAGGTAAGTGTACCGATACCATTGATCCCTGGGGTGGGGGGTGGTTTAACACACACCCCACTCCAGGAATCACCCTACCTTGCCTTCAGCTCCGGGCAGCAGCGGTCCGACGGCCGGCTTCAGCTCTGCTGTGGCTGCCGGCTTCAGAATGCTAGTGATACTCTAGGCCTTCCGGGGAACCCGGAAGTTCCCCGGAAGGTTCTAGTACGCGTCACTAGCGTGCTGAAGCCGGCAGCCACAGCAGAGCTGAAGCCGGCCG
>QEPC01013419.1:813777-841334 GCA_003113815.1 Sphenodon punctatus
TAATCCAGCCTCGAGGTGATGAAGGCATGGATGACAGTGGCAAGGTCGGAGTCTGAGAGATACGGCTGAAGCTGCCGGACAAGATGTAACTGCCAAAACGCACTCCCCGCCATGGCCACAACCTGAGATTCCAGGCTGAGCCGTGAATCGAGGAGCACACCCAGACTCTGTACTTGAGAGACCATGGGAGGGTGAACCCCCCCAACAAGAGGCGATCCAACCACCCACAGGTCCCCCAAGCTCTTGCCCACCAACATCACCTCCGTCTTGTCAGGATTCAATTGCAGATGGCTTGACCTCATCCAAGCCCCCACAGCTGACAGGCACTGGGAGAATAATTTAGAGCTCTTATTGTTTCACACTCGTCCCCTTCTTGCTCAAAGCATACGATAAGGTCATGGACATAAATTAATACAAAGATCCACCTGCCCCTTAGTCTCTTTGCGTATAAGCAGGGATCTGCTCTGCTCCTGGTAAAATTTTCCCTCATGAGCACCTTGTTTATTTTAGTGTTCCATGCTCTGGCGGCCTGCTTGAGCCCATATATGCTTTTGTGCAGTTTGCATACAAAATCCGGCCTTTCAACGTGTGCAAACCCTGGTGGTTGGTCCATGTAAATATCTTCCTTCAACTCACCATTTAGGAACGCCGCTTCACATCCATATGCTTGACTTGCATTCCTCTTCCGGCAGCTATACTTAACAATGTTCTGATTGTAGCGTGCTTAACTACAGGTGCAAATGTTTCATCGTAGTCTTCTCCATACTGCTCGGAGTATCCTTTCATGACAAGTCGGGCTTTGTACCGTTCAATATTTCCCTGCGCATTGTAATTTATTTCAAATATCCACTTACAACCTATAGTCTTTCTCCCTGCGGGCAGTGAAGTAAGTGTCCACGTCGCGTTTTCCTGCATGGACTTTACTTCTTCTTCAGCCACTCTTACCCATTTTTCTGCTTCCCCTTCTGACATCTGTGAGATGTCCTCCCAGGTTGCTGGCTCTGACAACTTACTGGTGCTGACTTTGTAAGACAGTCGAGTGGGGGGAATGCCTTTGTTAGACCTCGTCAACTGCCTTGGCTCAGCATCAGCAGCCGGCTGTGCCTGTTCCTGCATTTCTGTTACCTTTGTGCCGATTTTGACTATTTGTTCAGAGGATTGCCCCTTCAGTGGTTTTGTCTGTGGTTGACTCTTTCCTTCGCCTGTACCTTGGAGAGCCATCACACTGTCGCTTAAGTTTTCCACAAATGTCACATTGTTACTAATGGTTATTCTGTCTGTCCGTGGATCCAGGATCCTGTAGCCTTTGGAATGCTCACTGTATCCTACAAGGATGCCTTCCACTGCTCTGTTTTGCAGCTTGGTACATTTCTCCTCTGGGATATATACCTAAGTCTTACTTCCAAATACTCCTGATGTGGCCCACACTAGGTTTTTGACCATGCCACAGTTCATATGGAGTTTTCCTCACTGTTCTAGAATACAGCTGATTTTGTAGGTAGGTAGCAGCAACTGCTGCTTCGCCCCAGTATCTTTCTGGTAGTCCAGAGTCTGTTAACACGCATCTAACCATTTCGGTTAACGTTCTGTTTTTCCTTTCAGCCGTTCCATTCTGCTCGGGTGTATATGGCACTGTCTTTTGGTGCTCAATTCCATGGAGTCTCAAGAAGTCCTCTACTTCCTTTCCTGTGAACTCACCTCCAATGTCAGTCCGCAGTGTCTTCGGTCGATGCTGGAACTTATTGTTTGTCATGGTCACATAGTCCTGAAGTTGGTCAAATACGTAATCTTTACTCTTCACGATGTACGTGATCATGTACCTTGAATAGTCGATGAAATTTACCATATACCATTGCCTCCTGGCGTGGGAACCTTCATTGGGCCGCAGACGTCGCTGTGTGCGAGATCAAGCAGTTTCTTGGCTCCATTCTGACTCTTCTTAGGAAGCGTAGCCCTCGTGGCTTTAGCTTTGATGCAACAGTCGCATTTCATGATCACGGAACACGTTGATACCTTAAGGTCTTTGGTCAACTGCTGTCTGTGCATTTCCTTGATGCTGTCTGGGTGTCTATGTCCCATGCGTCTATGCCACAGGTGGATGCAGTCATCCTGTGGCTTGTGCGCAGTGAGCTTTGCCTGTTCTTTCGCTGTGCTCAGACGGTACAGGTGCTCATCTTCAGTGACTCTGGCTAGTACTTTTGTCCCACTTTGAATTGTGCATTTGTCTCCCTGAAAACAGATGGTGAGCCCCCCACACTGCCAGGCGCCTCATGGACAGGAGTCCCCCTTCTAAGCTGGGCACATCTTTTATGGGTATGGTCAGTGTGCCTCCCTGTGACTGGTTGCAGTACAGGAATTCTTGTCCAATTCCTTCCGCGTTCATGCTTCTCCCATCTGCAAGGTGGAATCCTTTCTTTACTGCTCAGATTCAGTCCGGTGAAGAATCCTTTATCGCTAGTCATGTGACTCGCTGCCCCAGAGTCTACACACCAATTCTGGGATGAGCTGTCTTGCGTTGCTCTGAAGCACCCACTCCATTGTTGAGCAACTGTGTTCCTGTTTGTGACTTTAGCCCTCTGCTTAGGTGTTCCTGGAGACAGTTCCTGCTGTTCTGCTTTCCATATATAGCAGTCTTTCTTTAAATGTCCCTCCTTTTTGCATCTGAAGCATACTCTGGTTTCCCTCTTAGGAGCTTTGTCTGAGGTTTTCAGTGCAGTCTCATTACCCTGCTTTAGATCATTCTGCAGGTTCTCCTTTCTGCGCTGGAATTCATCCGCAAGTCTACCTTTAACAAATTCCAGCTTCAGTTCAGCCTCTGGCCTTGTCTCCAGGGCATTGATGAGGGCACTGTAAGATTCAGGCAGGCTGCAGAGGAGTAGGGCTACCACATGGCTGTCCTTTATATCTTCTCCAATGCCGCGCAGCTGTGCCACTACTTCCAACATGGCATTTATATGCTCCTGCATTTCACTTTCTTTGCCAAGCCTCATTTTGTATAGTTTCCTCAGTAGAAACAGTTTGCTATTCAGGCTAGTTCTCTCATGCAAGTTTTGCAATGCAATCCACATGCCTCTTGCTGTGGTCTCACTTCTTATATGGATTAGCTGGTCATCTTCTACCAATAAACTTATTGTAGCCTTTGCTAACCTGTCCTTTTTATCCCATTCCTCGTGATTTGCTGCTGGTCTGTTCGTGGTAATCACCTCCCATAGATCATCTTTAGACAGCAGCATTTCCACTTTAAACTTCCACAATTGGTAGTTTACATTGTTCAGCTTTCCTACTGAAAGTCTGAGCTCTGAGCTGCTTGCCATACTTGCTTCCCTCCCTTTCCCCTTCTGGGATTTAGGCCTTCGTACTAACAGTCAGTAGGCCTCTGTGTCTGGGAGTTTTCTTTCATAGTCTGCACTCCTTCTGGGCTGCTTCTAGTCTTCAAAATTGCCTTGAAGATGTCCTGGGCCCATAACCTATTTTAGAGTTAGCTTTCTGTTGAATAACACACAGCAGAAGTTTCTTCAAAACAGAACTTTACTAAGAGTTCAGAAGACATGCTTCCATACTGTACAGACTGCATGGGACAAGATGGAGGACAGAGAGAGGAGAAGAGGGGGAAAAATCTGTTTCATCCCCTGACCCTCCGCCTACTGGACAAGCCCCATATTAAGCTTGCAGGGCTTGCAATGGGCTTTTATTTGTGACTGATGCACAATCCAACAATGTTTTCCTTCCGGGGGGCCACTTTTAAAATTAGTACAAGCTCCAAAGTCCACATAAAAGTTGTGGGGGTAGGGGATATGCTAAAAAAAAAGAGGGGTCCAGATCATGGATCCGTACCATGAGTCTGTCTCCTTCATCTCTGCTCAATTAACCTGAGCTCAGTTTCAGTGGTTTGGTGTAGGAACTGAGAAGAAGCCATATAAAAAGTTGCCAGGGGTCACATTTGGCCCCCGAGCCTAAGGTTCCCCATCCTTGCCTTAGCCTAACTGATGAATGGGGAGTCCCTGGGATGGTATCCAGCTTCGTGGGAGTAGCCCTCAAAAAAGTTTGTGTGATAGCCAGAGTATCTCAGGGCACCAAAAATGGCACACAATCTCAGCACTGCCACACACAGAAAGCTACTAGTACTACTCTGGGCCCCACCCCATGCTGTGGAGTCATCATTTTGTAGCTGCTGTCACACTCTGCCTCCCTTCCCACCTGAGGTCCCCTGCAGCATGAGAGCAGTAGCAGGAGGTGGCGACCCGGTCCAATGATGACAAAGGCCAGCTCCTCCCAGGAGCTTCAGAGGCTGCTCCAGGGGTACGGAGGAGAGACCTGAGTGCAGGGGATAGAGCTGGGATCCACTGTCTTCCCCCCCCCCCCATGCAGAGCTTTGCAAACCAGTTGCGTGCTCTGCACTTCAAGAGCTGGAGGATTTCTTATTGCTGTTTGCACCCTAGGGGCAACACATTTCAGTACACGGTGAGCCACTGAAAAACAAGAATTTTTACTGTTATGCTGCTTTCTGCATTGCAAATCCTCTCAAAAAAGGAGAAAATTCCATATACAATAAAAAAAACTAGTTTAAGAGAGAAGTTAAGGCCCTTGCAAATTCAATCATGCTCCAAAAAGCATAGAAATTGTAAATTAAGGCTCCTGCCTTAACTTAAGCAGTAAAGACGTACACTCTCACATATTCTGCTCTCCTACGACTTAGGCTCCATGCACCCACACTTTGCCTTGGTCTTTCAGCCCTAATCCTCTTCCTCTGCAGGGTGGGGGCAACACTCAAGCTGAGGACAGCAAACTCATCCCCACCCCATTATTATGGACTTGATCCCTGTCTCCACTGTGGGAACAGAAGGGCATAAGCTGGTCCCTCACCTCCTCCTTTCCCTCTATCTTTTCATTTGAGTTGGGGAGAATGGGACAGCTGAGTAATGGCTCAGAACCCTCCCTCTTACCCACTAGTCCCCACAGCCCTTCCAGAGCACACTGATGCTGAGTACAGTGGTATATAAATGTTTAATAAAAACTTTAAGTTGGGTACTTATTAAAATAATATGGAATGGACCATTGAAAGGAATGGAGTCAACAACAATGCCAATTTCTAAATAAATAATGTTATGCCAACATCCAATTAAGTGATTGTGAAAGAATACAACACAGCTGCATCTTTGAGAATACAGGCAGAAGCCAAGAGGCTATGAAAAAAGAGGAAGGCACCAGATGCAGTAAATGAAATGGTTGTAATGGCAGGGGAAAATACCAAGACTGCGCAAAAACAAGTAAGTGGATGGAATGACAGGATGAATCAAAATAACAAGGTTACAACAACAAGGTTCTGAGTGAAATAACTGATTTTCAGAAGACTGATGGGATACCACGGGGGAGCACACCTATCATTTTACTGCCACTCCCGTGACCCATGCACCCCAGCCTACCTCCCCGCATGGTGCAACCGGGAAAATCCAGGGTTGCACCATGCGAGTGCATGGGTGGCTGGTGGGTGAATGGGTGTGCACAGCCATCCGCTGCTGTTTAAACCTTCTCCCACCCACCAGAAGTGTATGTGCACTCCACCAAGCCCACACAGACTCAGCTCCCCTGCCACCCCTTCCCCTCCCCCCCCCCAACCTGTTTAAAAACAGCCTAAGAGAAAGACTATTCTGGCACAATATCCCTTACAATTAATAGGGTGGCTTGTATTTAATTATACAGCCCCTCTATTGGTCAAGTTATTCACTATTATTGGTAAATATAAATGGATTCCAACAGAGTGGGCTGTGAGTATAACTAAAAAGGGAGATGCAACAAACCCGAGTTGCTATAGACCAATAAGTCTGTTACCGATTATTGGCAAGATATACTCTAAGCTTCTGCTCAAGCACTTGGAAACTTGGATTAGGGAATACAACCTTTTACCCGAAGAGCAGGCGAGGTTTCAACAGCATAAGACAACAATGGATAATGTTTTTCTTTTGGCAAATTGAATCAACAAGTATGTATCTATAAGAAAAGGAAAATATTTGTTGTTTTTATAGACCTTAAAAAAGCATTTGACTCAGTGAATCGGGCTAAACTATGAACAAAGTTTAAAATCCTAGAAATGACTGGCCTAATACATGAGACCTCGACTGCAAGAGTAAAATATGACTCAGAGGAAATTTTATCTGCTCCATTCCCTATAACCTCTGGCTTGTGTTCTTGCTCCACTACTTTTTAATTTATACATCAATGATATTGTTTAAAAAAATAGCTGAAGTAGAGCATTGGCCTCCTAAACTGATAAATTGTCCTTTGTCGATTCTGTTATATGCAGACGATATTATATTGTTCTCCCAGACAAGAAAAGGATTGCAGTGATTGCTCATTCAGTTTAGCAATTATTGCAAGGAGAATGACTTTGAGTTAAGTTATGAGAAATCGCAAACTATGGTAATTGGAAAAAGGGTCCCAAATTATAAATGGTATTTGGATGGACACCAGTTAACACAAGTGAAAACATATGTTTACTTGGGCATTACGATATCAAGTAATGGAGCATGGCTAAATTATAAAAGTCAAATGTGTATAAAAGCAACTTGCTCTGCGAAAGTTATTTTTAGATTAGCGGCCAATTCCAACCATATTGTGAGCTTCAGTATTGTGAGTCTATAAAGTTAAATTACAGTTACAACTTTTATGCCCAGAGATTATGCCCAGTGCTGATAACATTTTTTTAGAGGTGGCCCAAAACAATTCTCTGAGGAAATTGCTGATGGTACCAAAGAGTGTGCCAGGCACAGTTCTACGTGCAGAGACAGGAATTGATTCAATACAGGTACTATCAATGAATGCAGCTGTGAAGTGCAGGATTAAATTATGTAACCTTAATCATTCTAACGTGGCACATCTATGTTTATTAGAACAGTTGGAGCATGAAGGTACTTCTGGATATAGCTGGATCCATCAAGTGAAATCGATATTGTTAAGGGCAGGATTTTCTTTTTCGGATACCTTGACCAAAACTCCATTATAGCAAATTGGCTTAATTAAGCAAAGATTTATTGATATTGTCCATCAAGATGATCTGGCAAGACTGAAGTTGTGGAAAGCTGCCCCATACTATGCATGTAAACTAAACTAAACTGCCTAACTGAGTCCATCTCAGCCCAGTATTGTCACAACCTGGCACGGCAACAGGGGTTTCAAATTTGGGTCCAAATCCGGCTCTTCCAGGGTCTCCGGCAGAGGCCATCCCGGTGTGATACCTGAGACTCCTCCAAGCCCCCAGCAGAGGCCTCCCCCAGGCGTGCTATCAGGGATGCTGAGGTGGAGATGCTGGGATTGAACCTGGGACTTTATACATGCAAAGCACGTGCTTTTACCACTTGAGCTATGCCCTAGCTCCCCCACACCAAGGGGCCAAAAACATACTTGTATAAGACTGTTTTTGGCTTTGAACCCTATCTCTCTACATTAGTAAGTAAAAAATTATGGAGAGCATATACTCTGATAAGATTCCAGCTGCTGGATTCAGCTGTCACTCAGGGAGATAAGATGGTACTCCATTTGTATACCGTAAATGCAACTCAGAAGTAGAGGACTTGGAGCATATTATCTTTAACTGTCCCTTCTATAAGGAACTAAGAAATCATTGTGGGCTGATGTGGGACAAAAGGGGTTAGGGTATTTATTTATTTTATTTATTTAATTAATTCAATTTATATGTCGCCCCCTATGCCTACGGCATCTCAGGGCGGCTTCCAACATAAAATAAACAATTTATCACAATATATTAAAAATATTAAAATCTACACAAATATTTAAAACAATTTTAAAATACCCCCATACAACAATTTAGCCCATCCTCCCCTCCCCGCCTCCGAAGGCCTGGGAGAACAGCCATGTCTTGCAGGCCCGACGGAAGGCCAGCAGACTCGGCGCCAGTTGTGCTTCCTTTGGGAGGGAGTTCCACAGCTGGGGCCCAGCCACCGAGAACGCCCTCTCCATTGTAGCCCCCCGTTTTACGCGGGGGACCTCCAAGAAGGCACCCCCGGTGGACCAGAGAATCTGTCCTGAGTCACGGAGGGTGAGGCGGTCCCTGAGGTATCCAGGTCCAAGACCGTACAGGGCCTTATAGATCAATGTCAACACCTTGAACCTGGCTCGGCACATTATAGGCAGCCAGTGCAGCACACAGAGCACCCGTGTTATGTGCTCTCGTCAGCCCGTCCCAGTTGGAGACTGGCCGTCGCATTCTGCACTAGGTCTGTGTAACACCAGAGGGGAGGAGAAACTAGGGGAGGTGCAGCAGGAGTGCCTGCTTGGCTGTCATTGGTTTCCTTTTCCCTGCAGGTATTTACTTATTCAGGGGCTGGGGACCCTGTGGGCGTGGCCTATGTAACACCAGAGGGGAGGAGAAACTAGGGGAGGTGCAGCGGGAGTGCCTGCCTGGCTGTCATTGGCTTCCTTTTCCCTGCAGGTATTTACTTATTCAGGGGCTGGGGACCCTGTGGGCGTCAGCCCTTGGGCGACATCCAAAGGGTGTCGCCCGTTGGCTGGGCCCATTAGCTGGGGACGCAGAGCGGTGCCCAGCCCTCTATTTGCGGGAGCTCTGTGTCAAGACCACTGTAATCCTTTCTCAAATACACCTGTGGCTGGGAGCAGCGGAAGGAGCGAGGCCATACGTGGGCACGGGCACACCTCTTTTGACTGTTCACCCTTGACGAGGTGCTCACAGTTAGGGCTCTTGGCTGAATAATGGGTAAGAGGCGAGATGCAAGGGGGATGGTCACGAGGGCACGCTCCCGTCTGTCCCAATCAACACTTGAGAATTTCTTCAGGAGCCCCAGAACTGGATTGGAAGAAGAGGTCTGTGTTCGGCAATGAACTGTGAAGACTCCAACGGAAGCTGCGCGGGGGGGGAAAGGTTTAGGGGATAGAGTGGGACTTGATATTCCAGAGCTGTCCCCCCCCCCTTCATTGGCTGGCTCCCCCACGGTTGTACCCCATAGACCTATGGTGATCTCCCCTGGTGCTCTAGGGGTTCCTGCTCCCCATCCCTTGGACTGCCTGAGTGAGCAATGTTTGGCTATTGGGGATATTGTTACTAAACTGTATGCTCAACTTGAAAGCATTAATATGCAGCTGGAATTACAGAGGAATCAGCTGGGCATACTCTCCACTATGCTTAGTTTGCAAAGGGAGGAGTCATTGAAGTACGCCCAGGGTAGATCTTGTGAGAAGTCCACACGGGGGGTTCAGACTGACCACGGAGAGACCCTTGGGTCCCAGGTTTTCCCCATCAAGGGGAACATCCCCTGGGTATTGGATCCCTGTGCCCTGGTTTTCTGTATCACACAACTTTCGTCAGGCCATTTACCCCACTGGTCTGCTAAGCACCACATACGGCAGCATTTATCTAATATTTTGGGCCGGCCCTTTCCCTCTACTCACATAGTGCGCCACTTAAATTTCCCAGTGTCACCTGTCCTGTCCCAAGTCATGATCGGGTTTACCTCACCGCAGATAGTGGAGGAACTGCTTTCTCAGCCGACGGCTTTCGCTATATGGGGAATCTCTCTTGCCAGTGCATATATAGATCCGGTAGCGTTGCCACTTTTTCCTGGCTACAAGAAGCATGATCCAGCTGCCAAGGTTTCGGCTTTGATGACTGTTGAGCCAGTAATTTCCAAGGAGTCAATGAGTGTTACTTCTGTTTTTCAACCCCAAAGTATAGTGCGCCTGCATCTGGATGTTCAAGACCATGGCAAATCCTATATGATTTTGGGGGCAGTGCCTTTATCCCCTGGCTCTTTGGTAGATAGTTTAGCTAAGGATGTTTCTCT
Organism: Sphenodon punctatus; assembly: GCA_003113815.1. Classification (NCBI taxonomy): domain Eukaryota; kingdom Metazoa; phylum Chordata; class Lepidosauria; order Sphenodontia; family Sphenodontidae; genus Sphenodon; species Sphenodon punctatus. Next base: position 823,590 of record QEPC01013419.1, read on the forward strand.
CCTGGCCATTACTGAGCAGGTTCAGGTCAAGGATCCAATTAGGACCATTTCTGACTATCACATTCAAACATCAGTAGACTTGTGTACAGGCCCCCAAGTTCTAAACAAACCATATATAGACCTGGAAGCACCCCCTGCCATTAAGCGCAGTAATACTNCACTACTGAGCAGGTTCAGGCCAAGGATCCAATTAGGACCATTTCTGATGATCACATTCAAACATCAGTAGACTTGTGTACAGGCCCCCAAGTTCCAAACAGACCATATATAGATCTGGAAGCACTGGTGCCACCCCCTGCCTTTAAGTGCAGTAATACTGAGGACAATGCTTTGCCCTCAGTTGTTGGGCAAGAAAATGGTAAGGACTTAGAGGAGGTCAACCTTGAATGTCATCCTCAAAATGTAGGGGCCCCAGCTATAGTTACTCAAGCTACCACAAATGGTCGGATTTTGCACCCAGTAGACCCCTATTTGCTGGATAGTATGGACGGGGGTTCACCTAAGGGGATGGAGGCTGTATGGTCAATTATGGCGAGCAGCCTGCCAACCCCAGAGATTGTAGGGACCCAGGACACCATGCCATTGGAGGGGGAGGGGGTGGTAGTGAGCCCACAGGCTGGTCGGTGGGGCTTTGGCCCACGAGATCAAACGGCCCCCTCCTCATTTTGACAAACCCAGACAGTGCCTGGTCCTTCCTTCACCGTTTGCTCGTGGAATGTGGCTGGTTGGGCCAGGCACTGTCAGGATCCTGATTTTCTGGAATATCTAACAGGATTCTCGATCATATTGATCCAAGAGACCTGGTCTAAAGTACCACTGGAACTAGAGGGATATGTGGCTTATTCTCTCCCAGCTGTTCATCGGAAAGCTAAAGGCCGTCCATGTGGGGGTGTTGGCTGTCTCATTTCTCAAAATGTTATGACAGAGGTTGTTGAGATCATAAGTGTTCCCCATTTTCTTTTGGGTGTTGTCCTTAAAGCGGGGCTTCAAATATTTATATTTTTAACAGCTTATGTCCTGCCATGCAACGCGGGCTCTTTTCAGGCCTCCATGTGGGGGTCCTTGGAACAAACTTTGGACAATGTGGTGGCCAGATATCCTGCAGGTCTTTTAGTACTAGCAGGGGATTTCAATGCCCGTATGGGGCCAGATGATCAGACAATTGCGTCATATTGTGACGGGCGCTCTGCACACTCGGGGAGTTGGCCCGCCTCCAGGAGATCTAAGGATACGCATATGAATGCATCAGGGATTAGCCGAGCTAGTCATAGCGCAAGATTTACATGTGCTGAATGGTTCTGGGTTTTCTGACCCCCAGGGAGAGTTCACCTTCGTGGGCTCCCAAGGCCCAAGTACAGTTGACTTTATTTTGGTTTCTGCTGGGGTCCTGCCTCATATTACTGACTTCAAGTTAGTCCCAGTGGTGGTTGGAGACCATTTGCCCATAATACTTTCCTTATGTATTTCTGGGTTGGCCCTGGATTGTGGTCAGGGGGCAGCGGACAAAGTGGAGGTGACTGGGTGTGAGATCATTCGGGCTCCCCGCTGGGATGAGAGTACAGCAAAGTCCATGGTGGAGTATACCTCTCAAGCCCATATTGTGGCTCTGCGGGAGAATCTGATTGCGGCCTCTAGTCCTGAGGTCACTCTGGATATACTCACCAGGCTGTCTACAGATCTACGTGCCCATGTCCAAGGCCTGGGGGGAGGGTCTGTAATGCCTATCAAGAGGTTTGGTCAGCCATGGTTAGACAGGGAATGTCGAATGCTTAAGCTTCACCTAAAAACTGTGTATCATAGCTACAGGGAGACGGGCTCAGTGTCACTCCCCCCGGAATACATCACCCTTAGGGCACAGTATAGAGCCCTCATAAATGTGAAGAAGAGAGCTCACTGGGACACGCAATGGGGAAACCTGCTGTGGGTAGCAGACACAGGGGACAGCAGGAAGTTCTGGCAGTTGACCAACGGTGCATTAGGAGGGAAGTGTAAGATCTCTGTACCAGTTGTGGCTCCAGCTACCTGGACAAACCATTTTGAGAAACTTTATAATACCAGCAGGAGGGTAGAGCCTCAGGATCTTCCGGTTCTGCGAGACCTTCCTCTATGGCCTCCGGTGGTGGAGGAAGAGATTGAGCTTGTTGTTGAGCCTTTTTGTAATAACAGGGCCCCAGGGATTGATCTTATCCGAGTGGAATATCTCAAAGCCCAAAAGGCTTGGTGGCTCCCGATATTGGCGGCGGTATTTACTGCCGTTAATACTACTGGGAGGATCCCGCAGGACTGGGATAGGGCAATTGTTGTTCCTATCTTTAAAAAAGGCTGTAAAACAGATCCCGCAAATTATAGACCTATTAGTTTGCTACCAGTCATTGCTAAAATTTATGCAAAATATCTGTTGGGGAAGCTATCTGCCTGGATGGGTCAGTCTAATGCTCTATCGTTGGAGCAGGCGGGATTCCAACAGGGCCGCTCGATGATAGAGCAATGTTACATTCTGCAACATCTGATAGCTAAATATAGGGCCAGGAATGGCACTTTGTTTATCGCATTTCTGGACCTTAGGGCAGTGTTTGACTCGGTAGATCGGGTGGCCCTGTGGCGAAAGCTCCAGGGCTCCACTATAGACAAACGACTTCTGGCCCTGATCCAGTCATTACATGCCCACTCGTCCCTTGTTGTGAAGTTAGATCAGCAAGGGCATATGTCACCGCCAGTTTCCACGTCGCTGGGAGTAAGACAGGGATGTGTGTTGGCCCCGGCCCTCTTCAATTATTTTATTGATGAGGTGATACCAACTATGGCCAAGCCCTGCTTTTTCCCTCCGAAGTTAGCAGCGCGACACGTCGGCTGTCTCTGCTACGCTGACGATGTCGCTTTGCTCTCCCAAACACGTGTGGGCCTGTTGAACCAGCTCCAGGCTTTTGCAGAGTTTTGCCATGCTAAGTATCTTAGTATCAATTACGACAAATCTAAGTTTGTGATCTTTTCGGCCAGGTTAAAGAAATACTCCTGGGCCGTTGAAGGGAATACTATTCAACAGGTCCCGGCTTTCCGGTACCTGGGAGTTCTTTTTCATAGGTCAGGTAGCTGGCGAGAACACGTCTTAAGTGCACTTAGAGGGGCGAAAGGTGCAGCGCAATCCATAAAGCGGTTATTTATCAAACAGGGACGATCGGCGGTGGTGGCAGCTCTACAGGTCTATTCTAGTAAAATCAAATCTCAGGTGCTATATGGGGCAGAGGCTGTTGGGAGCCCCAAGGGGCACTCCATCAGTGGCTATTCAAATGGAATTGGGTCAGAAGGAATGGTCGCTGGCCGCCAATTTGCTAGCCCTTACATTCTGGCTAAAGTTAAATCTGGCTCAGGGCTCCCAACTATTGAGGGAGGCTAGAGAGGACTCCTTCCAAAGCCGTTGGCTAATAAAGCTAAGGGACCAGTTAAAGGAGATGGGACTATCACCGGAGTACCTCCAGCATAAGCCCCCTCGTCTCTGAAGAAGGAAGTTGAAATGCAGGCCGAGGATATAACTAGGCAGTGTGAGCTAGGTCGATTGGGGCAGTCCCCCCATATGAAGGATTATCTAGTGTGGGTCCCAGGGATGGGGGCAGGTTGCCCAGTATCTTTTAGCTCCGATCTCAGGTAGGGCTAAGCAGCTGATTTGCGCGGCCCGTTTCAACTGTTCCCTTCAGCTGTGTTCAAGGGTCGGGACTAAGGAATCCCTTTTACTGAGCACCTATGCCCCTTTGACAAGTTGGCTGTGGAGACAGTTGCCCATATAATGCTCCACTGCCATTTATATGATCAACCTAGACAGAAGTTTTTGCAGCCTCTCATTGACAAGTATCCGGGTAGATCGGATGGCACACTTCTTGGCTCTTTATTAGATAGTTCGGACCCTGGCATTATTAGAAACACTGCTGCTTTTTTGCTCCAGGCGGTTCAGTGCAGGAAAGGCTTTTGGGGGTTTCAGTCCCTTGCCTCTGCCACCTGATTTCTAAGACTAGCTAGTATATTGTTATAATTTCCATTATTGGATTTAGTTAGAGCAGCCTGTGTACCTTGGTGGTGATTGGTTTTCCAACCGCCGTTAACAGGTTGCAGAGCGGTTGTGTTGTATTTATATAATGTTTATGTATATGTGTTGGTTTTATATATTGCATTTTTGCAATGGTCGCAGACCACGCAATAAATTACTTACTTACTTACTTACATTCTGCACTAGCTGCAATCTCCGGGCCAGCGTCAAGGGAAGCCCCATGTAGGGCGTGCTGCAGTAGTCCAGCCTCAAGGTGATGAAGGCATCGATCAAAGTGGCCAGGTCAGGTCTGGAGATATACGGGCACAGCTTCCGTACCAGATACAGCTGGCGGAAAGCCGCCTTCACCACCACATCCACCTGCTGTCCTAGACAGAGACCCGCATCCAATAATACCCCCAGACTCCGAACTTGCTGAGCCATGGAGGGGCACACACCCTCCACAAGAGGGGGCACCACCTCCCCCGCCCAGCCCACCACCATCACCTTCATCTTATCGGGATTGAGCTTCAGTCTGCTCTGCCATAACCAACTCGCCACGGCCTCCAAATGCTGAGATAGCATGGAGACGGCAGGACCTGGGTCAGCTGAAAAAGAGAGGTAAAGCTGGGTATCACCAAACCCTCTCACGATCTCCCCCAAGGGCTGCATATATACATTAAATAATAAAGAAGACAAGATTGAACCTTGCGGAACGCCACAGTCCAGGGCCCGGGAGCTAGATGTTTCTGCTCCCAAGACAACCCGCTGGGTCCTCCCCGAGAGGAATGACTGGAACCAACAAAGGGTGGTCCCATCCAGAACCCCCAGGTCACGCAACCGTCTCAACAGCAGCCCATGGTCCACTGTATCAAACGCGGCCGAGAGATCTAGCAGGACCAATAATGCCGAACATCCTGCATCCATCTCCCGGCGGAGATCATCTACCAAGGCCACCAACGCCGTCTCCATACCATGGCCAGGCCGAAACCCTGATTGAATTGTATCATGTATTGTACACTGTGTTCTGGCATTGTTACACCTGATGTTATTTGATTTATGTATATTGTATGATTATTTTAAGACGTTTGTGGGATTTTCTGTTTATGTCTTTGTATTTGCCTTTGGGCTGTTCTATTTTATTTTATGTATTTCTTTCTTAGTTACTTTTTGGGCAAAGACCCACGGTCACGTCAAATTAATAAATAAATAATAATAATAATGATGAAATCATTGAATCTATCTAATATTGGGGTATAGGACAAGTCTGCTTCTAAAAAAGGAATTGGAAATATTGCTGACCTCTACCTCTGAGGATCAGATGAAAGCTCTGGCAACTTTTGCTTATTTAGCAGAATGTAAACGTAAATTAATGGTTTGATATATTATATTATATTTTATGATGTGAAGTATATTTAGGTTTTAATTTAAGCAATTATTTATATTCAGTATTGTATTGTATTACATTTTTTACTTATCCTGTGTTAGAGGATTTGGTTAAAGCTGGTGCTTTGTTTGTTTTTATCTGTTATACTTGTCTATTTTTGGAGATATTTGTTTAGTTATTTTAATCATTTATGTAATGATAAATATGGCAAAAGCTAGATAAATTATATGATGATGATTTAATTATACACAAAAACAACTAGATTAAAAAGAATGTTAAAGCTTCAAAGTCAAGCACTTACAAGTTAGGAAATCTCTACTCACAGAGAAAAACCAACTACTGCTACTAACTACTCCATTAGATCAAGTAATTGAGATGCGTGCTGCAGACCTGAAGGTTCAAAATTCTGTTACATTCACACACATTGATGTCCAGCTGCTTACAGAACCAGTTCTGAGTGTTTTGCTGGCCACAGCAGCAAAACATCTTGGGTGCAAACACAAACACACATTGCTTGCAGAGCTTAGTGGAGGGAGTGGCAATTTTGCCCCCCACCAAACAGCCTGTCAGCAGGGAACAGGAGCGCTTCACTCCATGAGCAGCACTGCAGGCCCTGCACAGCGCTCGGAGAATCAGCCGGAAAGAGGAGCAGTCCCACCATCCACAAGGCTTGCAATGCAGGCTAGGAGCGAAGGTACTTTTGCCCCCTGTTCTGGCCTTCTGAGTATGGCTTTTAAGGGACTGAAGATAGCCCTGTTGCCTCCCTCAGAAAGCTGCTGCCCTGGACATAGAGACCACTCTGGGTGAAAACAAACTCAAGGGCAGCGAGCTATCTCCTCGGGCCACACCACTGTTGCCATCACTTCTCAGGTCAGTGGGGAGGGCTGTTACCTGAAACGTGGGTGCCCACTAGCCTGGTAAATGGGACTTAGCCTAGGATTCATCTTCAAACTTCTCCAACTGATGCATCCCGTAGCAGCCGGCCACCTGCCACAGGGCAGACACAGGCACACATCTGGTGGGGACAGAACATGCAGGTCAGTCCCAGGCTAAAGCAGGCTAACAGGGGCTACTGTCACATCTGTTTTCACCCTCTGTCCAATGTGTTAATGAGTCCCGATTGGATTATTTGCAGGGTTGGAACTTTTATATCCATAGCACAAGTCTCTACCACTTGAGCAAAGTAACAAGTAACCGTAACAGGCTATCGATGAGCCACTAAGGGAGATGAAAGATACACCTTGTTATTGGGTTTCAAAGCTAGTAGTACAAGAATGTTCAGACACCAAGGAAATCTTGGGTTCTAGTTCAGGTGCTGGAAAGCAGTGGTTTCTACTGGTTACAGCAGAAATTCCCAAAGTGAGCATCAGGACCCCCAAGGGAGAGAGTGCTATTTGGGAATGGGGTTGTGATCACTGTTGATATTTGGTATCGCCTGCATGCCTTTGTTGCTGGCTGGAGTTGCAGAATTATATTTAGATCTCAAAATTGAATCATTCAGGTAAAAAAAATAAATGGAGAACCACCAAGCTGCAGACCATTCTTTCTCTGGTTCCCATTCCATCTCCATTTACTTCCCCAATTTGTCCCTCTGCCCTCCTTAGTCGCTAGTCTTTTGACCCAACAGCCCCTAAAGCCATTCCCTTTACAATACTTGCTTGCCGCTCTAAAGCCTTTCCCTTGTCGTCCCCTTGAGCACTTCTGTAGCCTGTCACTCTGCCACTATTTTGAAGAGGAGTGTTCTCTTATCTACTCTAAATCTTCCTACCACTGTAAATCTAGCCTCATTTTTTCTCCTCTATACGCTTTCTCACTGCTTCTGTTTGCTCTGACCTCAGCTCATGTCCCCAAGTCCCTTTGTTCAAAGATACTGTGCCTTTCCTCTGACATTCCTATCTGCGCATACACACACACACTCTCCTACAACCACCTCCTCTTACCCTTCAACTGCCTCCCGCCCTTTGGCACCTGCAAAATCTCTTATCTCCTCTCCATTTTGCTAAGACTGCTTCCTCCTTTCGCCTCAAACCAGCACAGGGAAATGTTAAGGACTAAAGAGACCTCTTTCTTCCCTGTACTTTTTTCTGATACTACTGGCTGTTGCAAAGAAATCTTGTTCAGCTAATACACCCTTAGGCTTTGGAACATGCTCATTACAGACAGGGTCTTCAGATAACTTTGCAAACATCTAGCAAGTCTCTACTGAAAGTGTGTGTGCACTGCAGTTATTTTTGGGAAGTTCACCACAGTCAAATTGGAGAAGAATTGCATGGGGACTGCATATCTCTGGCACAAAGATAACCTTCCTGGTAAAATTTTAGCTGTCTGTTCCAAAGTATGGAAACATTTGAAGTTCTCAATGTCACAACTGGGGGGGGAGGGGCTGAACAGATAAAACAATGTTTTGTTTTTCTCCTAATCTCTTTCTTGGGTACATCTGAACCATTTTTGTCGAAACTTTTAAAAAACGTTCAGCCTGAGGCATGGAAAATTTCAGCCTAAATAGATGAAGTTTGCCAAAGTTATAAACAGTTGAAAACAGGTTCAGTCTACTGGTAATTGCTAGGCAACTGTAACAATAGATATTTCTCCTTATAATAGTACTTACATGCACCATATACAGTACATAGTTCATTGCTCTTATACAAAATATACACAGTTCCAAAAGAGATACCAAGAAAGCGTATGAAATATACATGTTAGAGTCTAAATGAGGGTAGAGAAATTACTGCATAGAGCAGCCCTAGGCTAGCAATAACTTCCATTTCAATCATTTCTGCCGTTTTACACATTATGCCTGTTACATACACGCTAGTTTTGAGTACCCAGAACCATCTCAATATGTCACATGTTGTTATGTCTTCTGAGGAAATATGTCACTATAAAATGACTATTGTCATAGGTTTAAAAAAAAAACCTGTTATTTGTTTTCTCTCTGTTGAAAACAGAATACATTCCCATAAGGAGGAGGAAGAAAAAAAGCTGAAGAAATTTTATTTCCTGGACCAAATTCTACCCTTATTTCTAATGGAGTAAGCGGAGGATAAACAGGAGTAAATTTTTGTCCATTATGTATATTTTCTACAGTGTGTTATTGGTAGAACAGGACATACCATGAAAGACAACCTAATGTGGCTATGTTCCTAAAGACATTTTCTGTCAATGTGGCTCTGCTGCCACATGTGTTTAGGATAGCAGCCTTAGTCTGCCCATAATTCTTGTCTATGAATAAGGAGGTTCTTTTTCAATATCCATGGATCACTGCTGGGTGTAAATCTACTACCTAAATCTTTGCCTTCATGCTGGGACATGTCCATGTAAACGTTTCTTCATTTTTGGACCCAAGTTACTCAAGAAATATGCATTCCATGGTTACGCTATGAGCCAGTTGAAAGACTGTGACATGAGCTGATATCTACAGTCTTTGGAAAAATCACACGATGCTGTTCCATTACTCTAAGACATCCATGGGAGATTCTGAACTGTCCTAGAATAAATACGCAAGGGGGGCACGGATGAAAATGCCATTTTCTGTAGCTTCACCACAATGTTTGTAAAGCATCTATCACCATTAACTGTTGTTCGGCAAAGTAAATTCATCTGAACTGTGATGATTTCAACCAAAGGTACACCATCAGTGTTAAAATGAAATAGCATTATGAGTTAATGAGACGTCAGAAAGCTTTTAACCTCAATGTTGCATAAGTGTGTGGGTAATGCAGAGGAGTAGAACTGTTTTTATCAAGATGGAGCTGCACTGAAAATTATCCATTTGTAAAGGCAAGGACCAAAACCAAAATTCCAACTTCCCAGCAGGTGCTGCAAGCATCCCCTGTAGTGAAGTCACGCCAAAGTAGTGATTGTAAATGACATTGAGGACTTGTGCTGATGTGACTATTACAAGTGTTAGGTATGCATTACTATGACATAGTATCTTATCTTTCACTACTCTCTACTTTGAACATTCATATGTGATGCCATAAACCTGAGAAACAGGATCAGGGAACCAGGAATTATTGAACAACAAATGTTTATATGACCAATAAAGTCTGGAAGGAGCAACGGTGCAAAATAACTGGTCAGTTCTCCCATCAATTAACATGATGGGATACTGGTATTCTTCAAATGTTTTTTGACTACGTTTCTGGCTTTAGGGATGAGGAAACTGGGACACGGGAGCTTGTACTACTAGGCATAATGGATCTTACACTGCACTGTGCACAACAGCTAGAGCCTCCTTACCCAGCATTGACAGTGTCCTCCACAGCCATACTCTGCTCCACAGCTTTAATTCAGAGGGAAAAAGATGATGGTGAGTATAGTGGAGAAAGTACACCATGCCTGCTGTGTCCTCCTATTTCCATCCAGAGTCTCATCCAATAAGCATGTGTCATGCACACAGCATGCACGCATCATGTGCACACTGTTTATGCGTCGGAAGGGCTTGCATTATGTGTGAATGCACAGTATGAGCATGTATTGTGTGTGCACAACACAGAGCTTGGATCAGAGCCATGGACTTCTCAGCACATCACCCTTGGAGGAACATTTCACAGGCCAGGGTTTGTGAAGACTGTCTTGATGACTTACACCCAGGGATCCAGGTTCACTGCATTTTACCCATTGGCAGCATACACCAGACCCATTGCCAGAGGACAAGTGCCTCAGTTTCTAACCTGGAATAAACACTTAAGCAGTATTCTTAACTTTAAGAGCATGTTTAGAATCCTATTGATTTCAATGGAAATAATCAATTGCTTTAATGGCTTGTTGGATGAAGTAGGGTCCGAACGTGCTGGGAAAAAATGCAGCGATATCACTGAGGTAAATGGAGCAATTGTATGCTTAAATGCTTTGCTAGATTAGGAAACTGGTCCAAAATATGATGGTACTTGCAGTCAGATCTCCACATTCTTTTTTATGAATCAGACTTCAGACAACCTTAGATTTTTCCACCTAGTTGGGGGGAAAAGCACAGGCCTACAGATTTCATTTGTTTTTGTGTGTGCACTTCATGCTTTATATCACCTTGTCAATTTAAGCAGCCACAAAACATTAGCATTTATAAGAAATGACCTTTCAAGCAGCAAAATACAATTAGCAATGCACTCTGGAGTAATGATGTCCTTTACAAACCAGGTGGCAGACTAGCAACTGAAACTTTGATACCATAATGAAAGGAGAGGATAGCTGAAGAAATCTTATACTGCACTGAGTGACATTTCCATTCACAAGACTTTCAAAATGAAAATTCTCAAAATAAGGTTTTTGTTCTCTGTGGTAATAAGACTGGTTGGATACTGTTGTAGTCCTTTCTCCATTAGTCCCTCACATGGGCTATCTTAAACAAACTTGTGAGCATATACCACTAATTTGAATGGGGCTTACTCACAAGTAAGTGTTGCTTAGGCCTGTGTTTATGGGATGGCAATCACTTAAGAACAGAACAGGGGTGACACACCAAGTCCCTGAGCCATACACCTCAGACTGACCCTTTTCAGAGAAATATATTACAATCATGGTCTGTTTGATCATGCTGTAAAACATATTTTGAATAAACTCTTATTCTGTATCTGGAGTCTGGGATTATTGTGGTAAACAATATAAAGACAAGTGGTTTCCTTTTATTTATTATTTATTTAGATTTATATCCCACTGTGGCAGAGCAGAGGCTCACAAGGGTACTGGCCCTTTAAGAGGCCAAGCACTGGGCCTCAGACACACCCAGTGGGGCATGGCCAAGCCAGCTCAGGGATATGAAAAGCCTCTGTCTGGCTCAGTCAGAAGGCAGATAGGGAACTGACTAGAGGAGAACTGACTTGACAGACCAGGAGCCAGGAAGGCTGGACTGAGTTTGGAGAACCTGAGCTGTGTGTGGTGAGAGACCAAACTGTAACTATGTAAATAAATTAGAAGATGTGGCACTATAAATAAATGGAAACTGTTTGCTAATCCCCTGCATGCACCTGACTATTTTGGGGCCCTCAGGGACCATGTCTGTGAGCGGTGTTGTGGCAGACAGCGCTACTTCCCAATATACAGGCTACTCTGAGCCTAGAGAGCCTCCCTGCTACACCCACCCTTCCCTGAAGGCTAACGGTGGTTCACCATACAAAAACATACAAAAACCCCTCCCATCCCTATCTATTCTCACCCACTAAAAGTTCAGCCAAATAAGCAGAACTTACATTGCCTCTGGAAAACACTCAGACTCGGGCAAACCCCCCCCTTTTAGGTTCAGGGTGGTGGACCAGTTAGGTTGGTCTGCCTCCAGAGACTAATGGACCCAATAGGATTCCAGAACTCTCTGGGGGATTTACCCGCTGACCCTTGATGGCCTCTCTGTCAATGGCCTGGTCGATCTGTGGTTTGGTGTGTTGACTCAGGCCAATGACACAGTAGTACCCAGGCATCTGCTTCTTCCAGCACCGGTATTCTTGGTATACAGAGGACCCGAGGCTGCTAAAGCAGGAGGACAAGTGGTTAGAGTGCAGGTGGTGCTTGACTTGTGCCAAAGCTGACCAACTGTGGCATAAATCTTTGTGAAGAACTATGCCACGGCAGTGGTGACAGTGAAGAAAGCTTTTTTCACTGCCATCATAGCATCTGCAAAGTGCCATCCAGCAAAGCTCTTCTGGGTGGTGAATAGGCAGTTAAATCCTGGTTGTCCCCATCTGAAGTTAAGAGTCATTAGTTGCCCATCGTAATGAGTTTGCCACCTACTTTGCAGATAAAGCCACTCGTATTTGGCTCAACTTGGGAACTGTTAGTTTAGGTGTAGAGTCAAGTGTATGGGGTTGGGGAGGCTCATTCTTGTCTAGTTTGCTTGGATTACCTCCAATTAATCTCACCCACCGATACAGAGAGTGTGCTTTGACTGGTACAGGCATCCAATTGTGAATTAGATCCCTGCCCATCCTGGCTGGTGAAAGCTACCCAGGAAGCTTGGGGGCCACTGCTTGCTAGGGTTGTCAATGCCTCCCTTCAGGAGGGCAGGGTGACTGATGGCCTTAAAACTGCAGTTGTCTGACCTGTGTTGCAAAACCCATCTTTTGACATTGACTCCCCAACCAGCTACCACCTGAGCCTTTAAAAGGGAAGGGTGGGATAAAAATTTAAATGAATGAATATTTTCCCTTCTTGGGGAAGGTTGTTGAACGGGTGGTTGCCTCACAGCTTTAGGCACATCTCAATGCTACTGTATTCCTGGACCCATGTCAGTCCAGATTTTGTTCTGGGTATGGCACTGAGACTGCTCTGTGGCTTTGGTTGATGGCCTTCTCTTGGCAATTGACAAGGGCAATTGTACCCTGTTAATTTTGTTAAGATCTTTCAGGGGGGCTTTCGATACAGTTGGCCATGGGGTGTTGTTGGCACGGCTGCATGACCTGGCAGGGGTTCATGGAACTGCTCTTGAGTGGTTCCACTTATACCTGGCTGGGAGAACCCACAGGTTGTTCAAAGTGTAGCTGAGGCTCCTGGGTGAGGTTGTACGGCGATTAGGAGTCAACTGCCAACAGTATGCTGATGATGCCCAACTCTCTCTCTCTCTTTTTCATCTGACTCAGGTTCTGCAGTCTCAGGGCTTACCCTGTCCCTGGCTGCTGTTGGAGACTGGACACAGGTGAGCTGATTGAAGTAGAATCCAAACAAGTCCAAAGAAATTATGGTTGGCTGGCCTTGTGACCTGGGAGATATAGGGACCCCTGTTATTGATGGGATCCAGCCCCCTTTTGTCACTCAGGTTTGCAGCCTTGGGGTGCTCTTGGATTCACTGCTGTGACTGGATTGTTAGGTTGCAGCAGTAGCCAGGAGCACTTTTTACTAATTATATCTGGCGAGAAGGCTGCAACCTTTTTTTATCAGATTTGACTTTGGCCACGTTGTTAATTTCTTCGCAACCTTGAGGCTAAATTACTGCAATGCGCTCTATGTGAGGCTGCTCTTGATGACTATTCAGAAGCTGCAGTTGGTTCAGAACATGGTGGCCCATCTTCTGTCATGGGTGGGTTGCCAGGAACGCATTACATCTATGCTCCAGAGTCTGCACTGACTACCAATAGCTTTCCAGGCACAATTCAAGGTACTGGTTTTGACCTATAAAGCCCTAAACGGTTTGGGCCCCAGGTATCTGAAAAAATGTCTCTTCCCTCATCTTCAGTTGTGGCCTCTGAGGTCAGCCAGAAGCACCCTCCTACATGTAGTTACCTGCCCATGAAGTTTCTACATCAAAGTCACACAGAGTGGCATTCTCAGTGGCTATCCCACTATTACGGAACTCTCTCCCCTTGTAGGTTCATCTAAGCCCGAGCCTGTTCCATCTTCAAGAAATTATGTAAGACCTTTCTATTTGGCCTGGCGTTTGGCAGGCAGGTATGGGGTTGGATGGGGGTGTGCTGGGTGGGAGTGTAATTTAAGGATTGAGGGAGGGTTAAGGGGATTTTAAAAATGTTTTTATTTATTGAAAGACATCCTGAGCCATAATGGGAAGGGCAGCATATAAATTTGATTAAAAATAAATATGTTATGTCTCTAAAAATACAGTCTGAAATCAGACCACCATGGTAAAATGATGAAACCCATGTCTCTTCTTTTTTTATTCTGAGCCTGATGTGAACTCAGTAGGAATCTTTCCACTGACTTGAATGAACTCTAGCACAAAACCATACTAAAATTTATTCTTGCAGCTTTTATGCGGATGAAGGTTTTGTTTACTGACCCTTACAGTAAAGTACTGTGCCATTGTCAACTAATTTTTTTTAATTATGCTCAAAGCTTATACATGTCAAAATGCACATTCTAGACTTCACATTCAAAATCTAAGCATTCAGTTTTGTAATAGCTTGTGTAAAAACCCTGCTGGGGAGTGGGGTGAGAGCCCTCATTCAGCTTCCCACAGACACAAACACCAAGTGCAGAAGCTTTTTAGTATGGCCTTTTTTACACGGACGGCGCAGCAGCGCTGATGGGTGGGGATGGGTGGGTGAGCACCCCCAGCGAACACCTGACGGCACCAAGCAGGGAGACATTTACACAGACAGTGCCACAGGGGGTGGTGGGAAGGAAAGGGGAGGGCCGGCAAACACTCAGCAGTCAAACACCCATCCCGGGAAACACCCGGCACACACCCGTGCAAGTACATGGACGGACGGGAACGGCGGGGAAGCCCCCCCCCAGCACAGCAATGGCACAACATGGCCGACCGAGGGCAAATGAAGCTACACAATGTGGCCCCGGCCCCGAGCCGCCAGAACCCGCATGAGCGGGGCAGGAGGGAGATGGGATGACAGTTGCTACAAAGGAGCCAGCACCCCACAGCCCCGGCACAGAGCCCAGACAGCCCAGCACCAGACCCCACCCCCACACACAGCAGGCAACAGAAGCACACAGGGACAGGAACACGGCCTACGGGGGGGGAAGCACCCACAGCCCACACAACACAGGCAACCCCCCAACACCCCCCGCAGAGGCACCTGCACAAGGGGAGAGGTCACAGCAAAGCACAACACGAACGCACCGGGAAGGAACACAAAAGTCTTTAATAGAACGGGGAACCAGCAAGAGGGGGCAACAACAACAGGGCAGGGAGGGGGCAACAGAAGGTGGGGCAGCACCAGCAGCGGCAGGCCCAGGACAACACCTGGTCAATAGGGCCAACGACCCCGCGCCGGGCACCAGTGGTCGGCCTGCACACAGTCCAGTCGGTGCAGCAGCTACAGGACGTGCAGGAGGAGCTCCAACAACTCCCCCTGCTCCCGAGTTCGCTCCGCGATCATGGCCTGCACTGTATGGGACAGAGGGAGAGGAGACGGCCATCAGAGCTGGCCCCGGGCACAAAGGAACAGAACCCCTCATGAAGGGGCACAGGCACAGGGCCCAGCAAACAGCCAGCACACTCACGGATGCCATCGAACAGCCACCCTGCCGCCCGCATGTCCCACGCCGCCCGCTCCAGCTGCAACACCATCACGTCCAGGCGCAAGATCGCCAGCAGCATGACAACAGTAGCTGCAGGAGAGAAGGGACAGGTCCGTAGGGAACACCCGCACCAATGGGTCCTGGGAGGGCTGGGGGCACACCCCACCCACTGACAGCCACCTCCCCGAGGAGTACCCGGACCCCTGCACGAAGGGGGAATCGGTCGGGCCAAAGGCCGGGTCCACAGCAACCCCTATGCACGCTCAGCCGCCCAGAGCCCATGGTGCCGCCGCCCATCCATCACCACCACCATAGACAGCCCACACCAACAAGGGGCGACAGCAGAAGGGAGGGGAGGGGAGGGGCAGGGCCACACCAACGCACAGGCGAGTCCAGGGGGTGCCCAGCCGACTACCCACCACCAAAACTACCCCGTGAGCAAACCCAGGCAGCAGCGCCCAGCAAGGAAGCTACCAGGGGAACACACACCACACAGCCGGTGCCCACCTCACAGGCCCGGAACCCGCCAGTATACTCCAAGCACACCACCACACAGATGGGGGCAGGAGGATCACCAAGGGGAAGGGGCACCCAGCTGCCACTGCAGCAAGAGAAGCCAGGCAGGACAGACCATCACATAACAGCATTTTATTCGCGCCTGGGGAACGTGGGCCCCCAAGCACAGAGAGGCAGAGCAGGGGGGCGCAGATGAACCCATGGCCAGACAAGAAAAGCACAACAGGAGGGCACAGGAGCGGCCGCTCAGGGCGGCCGAGCGCACCAGGGCAGCCCCAGCGAGAAGGAGCAGTGGTCACCCAGAGGGGGCAATGGGGTCCAGGGAACCAGGCGGCAGCCAGCAGCGATGCAGACGGCAGCGCACAGCCCAATCGGAGGCACGAGGGGTGGGGCAGGCAATGCCAGGGCACCGGGGTGGCGGCGAGCGGGTGGCGGCAAAGCACTGCTCATGGACAGTCCGGTAAGTGCTCCCGGGCCGGAAACCCCGGCGCTAGACCCTCCCAGGCAAACAGGCCCCTTTGGAAGCCTTGGGAGCACATATGAGCATCCACCAGGAAGCGGGGAAGGAGCAGATCTGCACCGGCGGCTGCAGCCCGCACAGCTGAAAGGTCCCTCAATGATCGAAGGGTGGCAAGCTTTGCAGTGGAGGTGTCCCCGCTCCAAAGCGGCCCACCAACCTCGGGGGACAGCAAGCCCAGGTCCCACAGGAGGGGTCCCACATCCGATGGTACACGCAGGATGCCGCGGGCATGCAGGAGGCTGCCGGTGTACAGGCTAGCAACAGGGGAGCCCCCTGACAGCAAGGCGAGGCCGAACCCAGGTAGCTCCGTCAGCAGGCGAGCCGCTGTTAACTCCACTGCGGTCCACGGCACAACGACGGCCGGGTGCCCCCAAGGAGGCTGGCAAAGTGGGGTGAAGCCGAGCTCGAGGGAACGGGTCCGACCTGCCGGGCCCTGACCTGGTGACCCATCATCCACATGTACCGCAACAGGAGCCGGAAGCCATCCTTCACCGAGAGGGGGTCACTCACCAACAGCTGCACATCGGGGCTCAGCCAGAGGGCCGACAACAGCATGTCCGCACAGGGAGACCACCCCTCCCCGACATCCCCGTCTGACAGCCCCGCAGAACGACCAGCCATGGCAGCAGTGGGGCCCGCTCCAGTGAAGCAACAGGCAGGAGACAGAGGGCTGCCACAACTGGGACAAGCACAGACCGAGTGGCTACCCTCGCCCACAGGCGGCCTTGCATGCCAGAGATAGCCCAGCCTGCTGTGGACAGGGCGCCGCAACCCACACACAGGACGGAAGGGATGCAGCACAGTTACCGAGAGATGAAGGGGGCCATGGCCGGGCACTGCGCCAGGGCGTGAAGCCAAGCCAGGCATTGTATCCACACTGCGCACAGCTGCAACTTGCAGAGGCAGACCCTGGCCAGGGGGACTATAGTGCAGTTGCGGAGGCAGGGGTACCCTGGGGTGCGCGTGGTCCCATCCCCCCCGGCGGGCATGCGGCCAGCGTACTCACGGGGATGCTCAGCCAGACCCAGCAACCAGTAGCTGCCCCAGCACACCCCCAGTGCAGCACCAACCAGTGCTCTGCCCCCACCGGCCTACACAGTACATAAGGAACCCGCTGCAGGCAGGCAGGCGGGCGTGGGGCGGAGGAACTATAGCACAGGACCAAGCAGCACACTGAGAACGGCGACCCCGGGCTGGGTGGACACAGAGGAGCTCCCGCGATACCAGGGGAGAGTGGGCCGTGGGCAGAAGCCATACAGCGAAGTGCGCTGCGGCCACAGCACGTGCCAGCAGAGTGTGGCTGGGAGAACCATGCTGCCGGGGGACGCAGACCCACAGGCCAGAGATGCACTGCTGCTCCTCCTGGGCGCAGCCCTCCTGCTGCTG
>QEPC01013419.1:849632-859980 GCA_003113815.1 Sphenodon punctatus
TCCCTGTGTTTTGGGTTTATAAATTATTTATTTTAAGCTTGATGTGCATGTAAGACTGTGTTTTCTTCCATTCAATGTTAACCCTGGGAACTCCTTGCTGCTGGGTTATGCCAGTGTTTTGGGGGTTATGCCAGTGTTTTGGATGTTTCCCTGTGTTTTGGGTTTACAAATTATTTATTTTAAGCTTGATGTGCATGTAGACTGTGTTTTCTTCCATCCGATGTTAACCCTGGGAACGCCTTGCTGCTGGGTTATGCCACGCCACTGGTCTACCATCCCCCTGGCTCCGCCTACCATCCCCCTGGCTCCGCCCCTAGGCCCGCCAGCCTTACTGCCCCAGTGCCCCTCCAACATCAAAACCCACCAGCCATCCCTGCCCAGGATATCTGGCAGGCACCGGCCACATTATGCACTGCATCACGTGGCTCAGAGTGGGGTACGGCTACTCAAGGCATGGTAGCATGGTAGCCTCTCCAGTCTGTCTCGTGTGGCTTCATCCTATGAGAGAAATACCCACACATACACACACACACACGTACGTGAAAGCTCCTGCCAGGTTTGAGGCTCCATTGCATCAGAAGCTGTACAATCACAAAGAGCTTAGATTGGAAGTTTGTGGGGAGAGGATCATTAAATATTCCTTTGCCTGGAGAAAGAACTGGATATTCAGTCTTTGGAAAGCCTTGTTCTGCAACACATTTCCTTTCATTAAAAAGGAAATTTCAAAGAAATTTGAATAATTATAGTTTTCACAGGGTCATCAAAATCAACGGAAAAACTCCCACTGATTTCAGCAGACATTGAATCAATTCATCCACTCCATATACAAAATAATTGACTTCCTTTCAATAATTAGTAACCTCTAGAAAGTAATAGGACACCTAGTCATCACTGGTGGTCCATGCTATTCTAAAAACACAGGAATTTTTTTTAATGAGAAAAATTACACAAGAATAGCTTTTTTTATTGTAATTCTGCATTTTTTCTAAAAACAATTCTTGTGACAACATTTGTAATCGGTTTCAAATGTGAGCTGTTAAGCATAAGAAGTGACGGTTGCAAGGTTATATTTGTTTGGAATAATAATTACTTATGATACTTTATTACAACATACACCATAACATATGGTTACCTTATTAGAAATTAAAATTCATTTTCATATAAATCTCAGCATGATATTACACCAAAGTACCTGAAGTAACTCCAGGGGACAGCAAAATAATTTCAGTTCAATGATTCCAAGACTTGGCAGTTGCAGTATGAAATTTAAACTAATTCACTTGTAAATACAAAAGCAGGTTAGGATAACACAAATAATCCATCTACTGGCAAGAACAGGCATAAATGTTATTATTTCCTAGCAGATTCAGAGACTGCATAATTTACTTCTTAGTCACAAAGTGTCATTAATTTGTTTGACATTTTCTTTCCCCAAACTTTCTGCCTATTAGCTAATGTGCTGGCTCTGCTTTTCAAATGTGTAATTGCTTCTATTTGGAAAAACCTGATTCCTACACTAGAAATTTCATGTCCAATATTAAAAGGACTAAAATCCTATTATAATAAAGACACAGTACTTATAAAATATGTAAGACTGACTGAATACTACCTGAATTGTAAATTTGGACCCTTTTATGAAAATTAGGTTTGATTTCACAGGATGGGTAACAAGAACCAATTGGAAGAAAGTCACTCCCAATCAAGGGCCTTGTGCATGCTCTTTGAACAGAAGTGAATTTCTCCAAATTTGTTCTTGAATTTTTCCAACGCTGTTCTACACATCATTGGTGTACCACATAACTTCACAGGAGTGACTGTCACCCATAAAGAACAACACCTGTATCCCTTATATATACTAGTTTCCAATTTTTTCCATCTCTGATCAAATATATTCCTGTGACCCCCATATAGCAACAAAGCCATGCAAAGTATATCTAAAAGCAACTGGGATGGAGTATTACCCTCCCCCATTAAAGGGGAGGGAGGAATTTGCAAGGGGTGAGGGGCACCCTCCTCCTGCCTCCTCCGCTTCCCGCCCTTTGGGTGGGGGGCAGGGGAGCGCAGGAGGCCAGCTAATGAGACTGCCTGGCCGAGAGGGAGACATTTTCTGGGCTCAGGGATCACCTGGAGCTCAGAGCCAATCAGGAGGCTCCTTCCCCTCCCGTTGGCTTGAGACAGTCCATTAGCAGCTGGAAAGGAGCATGGTGGCAGCCTGAGGCACTCCTTTCCCATTGGTGTTTCCAGCTGTCCTGCAGTAGCAGCAGCAGGACTCACTGGCAGCGCTGGAGGGCTTTGGAGGCCTGGTTTCCTCTGCAACTTTTCAGACCAGTATTAGTTGGCGGGAGGGGCTGGGTTTTTTCCCTCAGTGTATGAGGGTGTTTTCTTGTTTTTTTTCCCCTCAAATGGTTGGCACAGGGGGGAAGGAGTGTAAGAAGGCTCCCAAAGGGGCCCCACGGAGTCCAGTTAGGGGTAGGGGCCTTACCACTGGCAGATCCTCCACTAGGGGGCCTCGCAGTAGGAGTGTCTGGGGAGAAGCTACTGGCGCTTATGCACTCGGTGGCTGCTGGACTGGGTGACATGTCACAGCATTTGTGAGTATTGGGGCAGGTTCCCCCAAGCCCTTTGAGTTCTGGGGTGGCTTCCTCAGCCCCTGCTGTTCAGTTGGCCCAGCCGTCTTTTTTTTCTCAGGCTGAACCTGGGGGCTCTTCTGCCCCTGGCACTGCTGAATGGGGGGTGCTGAGATGGCCTTCATCCCCGGGCCCTGCCCTTGGGAGCCTGGGAGGGACCCCCTCCTTGTCTCATTACGGATGGGGCAGGCATGCTTAGGCAGGACTGGGCACCTGCTTGACTTGGAGGGTGGATTGGCAATGGGCCCCAAGCTTAGTGATGGTGCGGTTTTGCCAGCTGGTGTGAGCAGTGGAGTGCTGCAGTCCCAGCAAGTGGGGTCTGGCTCTGTCTGGGTGCAGGGTGGAGAAGGTCCAAATGGGAGTGGGTCACTTCTTCAGTCTGCGTTCCCTGGGATGACAGTTAGGGAGATCTTGGGAAAAGATGATAAGGAAGACAAGGACAAGAGGAGGAAGAAGCTAAAGTAGTAAGGAGCTGGGATAACTGGTTGGCAGCATACGCTATTTTTATGGGAATCCTGGTGGATGTTTACCTGCAGTGTTTCCCTTCCCTGGTGAAATATCTGGATATAATTCACAGAGCCAGGAAGGTGTATGGTGGGGAAGCATGTTTAATGTAAGATGAGGAGTTTAGGGCCAAGGCTGTTGAGGATCCCTATCTCCGTTGGAACATTGCAGACCAGGAATTGTGGCTTGAATGCATGTGTCCTTCACGACCCTTGTTGGGTCTGCACACAGAGAGTGGCCAGTTTCTTCCTTTCGTGGCCACTTGGCAGCATGAGGCAGGAAGGGGGGGGTGTTGGGGATACAATGATGGCAGGTGTTTTTGTGCCAACTGCCAGTTTAAGCATGAGTGTAAGAATTGTGGGGGGGCAGCATGGGGGATTTAGCTGTAAAACCCAGAAGGGTAAGCGCGGTGGAGACAGTTCCCAGGGTAAGCAGGGCCAAGGAGGGAGTGGTCCCAACACACTAGCATAGGTCAAAGAGTCCACTTGAACCATTTCACCCTTCTAGGTCCTCCACCTGGAGTTTTCCACACCCTTTCCCAAGACTAACACTTGGCTTTTGCAGTAATTATTTTTAATCTCTAGTCCATTTATACTACAATAGTAATCTAAAGAGTTAATTAAATTGCGTAAACCCTTCCTAATTTATGATATTAAAACTAGGTCGTCTGCATAGAGCAGTACTGGAAGATGGTATGTGTACCAATTTTAGGTTCATTGTGGTTATTCTGCCTAAGCATACCTGGCAAGTCACTAAGATACAAATTAAACAATAGGGGGGCTAATAGGCAACCCTGTCAAACCCCTTACTGAATTGAGAACTGTTGCGTACAGTTACCACTCATATTCTTTCTAACTGCCGCCTTATTGTCAGAATGAAGTTGTATAATTAGAGATAATAAGTCCTTATCTATTCCCAGGGAAATTAACTTTAGCCATAGTAGGGTCCTGGGTACAGAGTAAAAAGCCTTCTTCAGATCTACAAAGGCAAGGTATAGCCTGGAAGAGTGAATGGAAACATATTTCTGGATCAGGTGCACCAAAGAAAACAATTGTCCGTTACCGAGCAATGCACCTTAAAGCCAGATTGCTCTGGAGGAATCAAATCATGACCATCAGTCCAGGCTTGAAGGCAATTTAGAAGGACTCTAGCGTAAAGTTTCCCCAGGACCAACAAGAGGCTTATTGGGCGATAGCAGGCTGAATCACTATGATCGCCCTTTTTAAAGAAGGGAATAATAATACTTTGGCCCCACTCCCTCGGGACCTGTTTTACTTCATTAATTAATGTAAAAAATTTGGCAAGAAGACGTGTCCACCAATAAGGATTAGCTTTAAACACCTCTGCAATAATGCTTTATTGGACTTCAATTTTCTAATAGCTGCTCAATCCTGATTTTATCCTTTTCCACTTTATACAGGAAAAAGAGCCAAGGGGCGTATGCTGAGACTGTCCATCGTTGGACACAGCTTTATCTGCTGAGCATGCAAGAGAGCAGCCGCAACACTATTAGGGTCTTAGCTGGGGGTTGGCCATATTGCTAAAGTAGATTGGCTAGGTAGATCAGGGATGAGATGGTCTCAGCTCATGCCAGTTTTTATAAGGGCATACCCTCCTCCTGCCTCCTCCACTTCCCGCCCTTTGGGTGGGGGGTGGGGAAACGCAGGAGGCCAGCTAACTAGGCTGCCTGGCAGAGAGGGAGACTTTTCTTGGGCTCAGGGGTCACCTGACACTCAGAGCCAATCAGGAGGCTCCTTCCCCCCATTGGCCTGAGGCAGTCCATCGGCAGCTGGAACGGAGCATGGCACCCACTCTCCCTCCCTCCCTCAGTGAATGTAGAACTGTAAAGGAATTTTCCACTGTTCTGCTATGGACATTGCTAGTCAACTTATTAGGGGCTGGGAAGGAATTTTTCCTTCCTTGACATATTGGCATTGTTGGGGAGGTTTTTTCGCTTTCCTTGTAGCAGGGTGTGTAGAGCTCCTGGTGAGGTTAATTGGTTAAGTTGTATACGTTGTTGTTTTTTAAAAAAAGATTGTTAAGTTGGGCTGTGGTTTCCGATTCAGCTATCCAGTAAGATAGCTTCGGTAAGCCAGGGGGGACGGGAAGGCGTCCATAGGACAACAGTGAAGGGGTTGGCAACTGTCAGGCTCCAGGGCAAGGAGCCAGGGAAGGGGGCAAAGAGAAGGGGAGGTAGGAGGGGAAAGGGTTGAAGGGAATAGGGGATGTCCCACAGATCAAACAAGAAAACCTCTCAGCCGTTCTCCGATATTAGGGAGACTGAATGCTCAGCATGAGAACCAGACAAGCTGGCCTAAGAAAGCTTATGGCTCATCATCAAGGTCAAGGGACAGGGAGTTGGGCAACCAGAGACGGGAGCAAATGGGAGCTGGGGAACCAGAGCTGAGGAGTGATGGGGAGCCGGGTGAGCAACAGGGAGCTTGGGAACCAGAGCTGGGGAACCAGAGACAGGGAGATGGGGAGATGGGAAACCAGAGATGGGGGAGCAACAGGGAGCTTAACAGAATGCAGGCTTATAGGGTGGAACAGGGAGCAAACACAGGACTTGACAAACACAGGTGATAGAGGGATAGACCAATAGGGAACAAGGCACAATGCGAGAGACTCAGGACATGAGGAAGACAAACCAACATGGAGAAGTGGCAAAGTGCAAGGAAAATACAAAGCAGAATACACACAGTGAGGGAAGACTAAGGGGACAAGAGAGCTGGATGAGAAGTGCCTCAACACACAAAAGGAACAAGAATTACAAGCAACAGCAAGGAACACTACTCACACAAGGAACACAAAGGGGTGAACAGAACACTAAGACTCACCAACACGATACCGGTTGCGAGGAAGAACACTGACACAAAGCAGAAGTGCAAAGAGAGCACAAGCTAGAGAGGTACAGCAACAGAAGCAGGCAGAGCAAGCATCAAGAACAGACTAACAGAAGCTCCACACAACCCTCAGCAGCCTTAAATAGTGCAAAGAGTCAATCAGGCTGTGGCAGGTGGGTCCACAGCATCTAACAAGTATGAGTGGGACGGGGTGGGGGGGAGAATACCATAGTAGGGACGGAAGCCAACTCCTACAGGGATCAGCCAGTGGTGCAGGAGGAAAAGACAAGACAGCCCCATTCAAGCCCCAAGGCTGGGGGTTCAAGGCCCATCCCTGACAGCAATGACCTTTTGCTTGCCCGGTGAGTACTTGCTGATCCGACACTGGGGCAGGTGGGGAGTGACCTGTAGGGCTGCCCGACTGA
This sequence comes from Sphenodon punctatus, assembly GCA_003113815.1. Lineage (NCBI taxonomy): Eukaryota > Metazoa > Chordata > Lepidosauria > Sphenodontia > Sphenodontidae > Sphenodon > Sphenodon punctatus. The sequence goes on from QEPC01013419.1 coordinate 856,032, forward strand.
TGGGTGAGGACCCCTACCTTATTTTAACACCCCCTTTCCAACTACCCAACCCTTTGGGGCGGGAGGTAAGGTCCCCACCATTGAGTGAGGCTAGCTGGCAGCCCTGTCAACACAACAGCCTGAGCGATGTGGGAGCTGATTGATCAGGGCAGGCGTGCTGCGGCGGGCACTGTTCCTGGGGTCAGACTCAGACTCAGTTAACACATCAGACCCCCTGAAAGCGTTGGATTGTCTTTGTAATACTGGGATAGCTGAGCAGATAGAGTGGATTGCCCATGCAGTAAAATGTTGATTGTTGTAACAATTATTTGTTTAATAAACTGCAGCCCCGATTTTCACCAAGAACTTAAGTTTGTGCCCCCATTTCACCTGCCCTCCGAAACCTGTCTGCAGATAGTGTAACCCCATTTGGTGTCGCAACCCAGAGTTTGGGAACCTCTGTCCTTAGATGTTTTAATATGGCAATGTCCAAAAGTTGGGACCACCATTTAAGGTCAAGGGGAGGGGGGCTCAAGTTAAAAGTTCTATAAAACCTAATGTAAAGTGCTTACAAGACTTTTATCTAAGTGTGTAGATATTTGATATTTATATGTGTATGCATGAGAGAAAGAAACGAGCCATCTTAATAAAAATGTTTCCCTGAAATATTATGAATGACCATGACTAGCTAGTCTTTGAAGACAAGAAAGGTGACCCGCATGCAGAACGTGGAAAGCTTGTGACAAGGCAGTACAAAAAGAAGTTGACAGTGAGATTTTGCTCTTGAAAAAAACTTGCATGTACGCTTAACCTTGTAAAATCCTAAAAGTCAATGGAAAGCCTCCTATGTTTTCATCTTGTAAGTAGTTTTATTGACTATTCATAGTGTATAATGTTAAATACGCTTCTAAGTCTTTGTAGGAGAATGTTGTATCTGCAAGGAAAGTGACTTTTAAACCCTATTTCAGTTTTCATAAACTGTGTTATCAGTAACAAAGAACTTTTTATAGAAGTAAGATTCATCTGAATGTGTCCTCAAAAATATATTTTGTGGTAGGAGAGGTATCATAGGGTGGTTTAGTATGCAATAAACTGTATATCGGTTGGAAGAAAATCCAATTTCTTGTGTGGAATGTTTTTTTGCGGAGAGAGGACGACAAACAGAAGGGTGATCATTAAAAATTGATCCAGAAGTGAAAGCCAATGGATGCCGGCCAAAAGAATGGTCATATGTCACTACCTCACAGGTTTAAATGGTGCCACATAACTTAATGTTACCTCCAGAGCCACAATGTAATGAATCTGTATCAACTACAATGAAAACATTGGGGGAGGGGGCATCTATCTATATCTCCCTCTATATATGAGAGAGAGAGAGAGAGAGAAAAGCTTTCCCCCCCCCTTTTCTACAATGTTTTCATTGTACTTTTCATTGAGTTTATATATATATATATTATATATATATATAAAATGTTTATATATATATATATATATATATATATATATATATAAATAAATGTTTTAGAAAACATTTTAGAAAACATAGTGTATTATATGTACGGCAGCACGAACTGTGTCCACCTGTGGAAACTCAATGGCTTTTTGATTGACTCCCAACCCCAAAGGCTCTATTCAGCACTTCTTACTCAATTCCTTATTCAAGAAAAACTCTCAGGAATGTTCATGGGAGCATTGCCTAAGTACGCTAAACAGAACAGATGATTGTGTATGTAAGCAGCTTAAAAAAAGGATTAAAAACTTGACTTGAGAAGGGGAGGGGGTGTTTAGCTGCAGCAGAAACAGAACCATGAAATTTCATTAAGTTCTTGGGGGGAGGGTTGTTTTTTGGTGGTGGTTGGGTTTATTTTGGGTAGGGTTGGGTTGTGGTTTTTGTTGTTGTTGTTGTTTTTACACTGCTACTTTCGCAGACATCAGCTACTTTCTAATAGTTACCTTAATTGTACTTTATTTGCTTCCTATTGATTGTAATAGCTCCTTGGCTATTGAAAAATACAGTCTCTTGACCATATTGATTGCCTTGCTTTCTAAGGTATCTTTTTACAATCAAAACTACATTGGCAGAGCACTCTAAAAAAAGGCTCTTTTGCCTTATAACTGACTCCTCTCCTGGTCTGAAACAGCCAAATTTGCTGCACTGCCTGATATGCCACAAAAGCCCCAATCAGAGTGATTTTTATCAAGAAATAATAAGCATTTACCAACTGGCTTTCTGAATGTCACTTTCAGTATATTTGTTTTGCTGGAAGACCCTGTTTACAGTGTTTAGTCATATCTGAAATTTGGTATAATATTTCAACACTGGACATGCCTTTATGGTACAATCTGGGAATCCAGAGGGCCTTCAATAGACAGCATTCTGTTCTCACAACATGGTGCTAGTTTGAAAACAACTCTGAAAATGTCATCCTAAAATTCCATATTATCCTTCATGGCAATATTGTGATGCCCTTTCTCAAAACTGGTCACAGTTCTGTGTGTAAAAGTCAACGGGCTTAGCCTGTACAATTGCATTTATTTATGTATTTGGATTGCTATCGCACCCTGTCCCAAAGCCACAGGATCTGGCTGGGTTACAAATAAGAAAAAATATACATACATATACACATGAAAAATCAATACAACTAATTAAAATTAATCTCCTCTTCCTAATCCCTAACCCATTCCCAGCCACCAAAAACTCACCTAAACAGAAATGTTTTACATCATTTCTGCAAGACACACAGCCTTCAGCTCTGGAGGACCTCCGAGAAAAGAGAGTTCCAAAGTTGGACAGCAGATACCAAGAATGTTCCCCCACACATGCCCACACCATCCATGCTTGATGTGCATAGAGCATAACTAGCTGATCAAAGAGACTGAACATGACATAGGGGAGGAGGCAGTCCCTAAGGTAAGTTGTGTCCAAATTGTTTAGTGCTCTATCGGTCAAAACCAGCACCTTTAATTTGGGACAGAAGGCTATAGGAAGCCAGCACATATCCTGCTGCAACGTGTGTCAGACACACAGGGCTGGACAAGGCAGTCTCTAAGGATCAGGGCCGAACGTGTCCTTGCAGGATATGGGGCCGAATGATGGGTCCTTGCAGAATCAGGGCCAAACAAGAGTCCCAATGGGGTCCAGACAGGAAACAGATCCAAGGGGCAGACCCAGACCATGTAAAAGTCAGAGTTCAGACCAAGGTCAAATCCAGAGAAACAGTACAAAGCGGATGGGTCAGGCAGGAATGGGAACATGGAGGTAGAAGACAGGCAGTAGGGGTCAGAAGTGCAGAGGTAGGAGTCGGGAACCAGGAGAAAAAGACAGGAGTCCACGAGCAGTTGTTTAGGAGGCAGCAAACCAGAAACAGAAAAGGAGTCAGGTTGTTGCTCTGCTGGCTCCTGCTTCCTGTCACATCCCTTTGCAGGCCCAGTCAAGGGCCAATCAGGGGATGGTGAGTGGGAACTCCATCAGGCGGGTGTTCAATGGGTCAGCAGGACTAAATCAAGGAACAAGTCTAGTTGTATTTATGGAGCAGGGGCACCAGCACCATGGTCTCAAGGGCACTGTTTAAGACCTTACAATGTGTTTTCTGCAGTCCACCCCCATCAGGAGGTGGGTGGACACACTCTCCCACCAGCTCCAGCCTTCAAACACTTTTCAAGGGCATCCACACAGAGAGAGCAGCCCTACAATAGTACTTTGACTCCAGAGACTGTCCAGCTCAGTATAAGCTCCCCACCCCCCCTCCATAGGCTAACATGGGATTTTTCACAAACCCATAACTTTAAAACTACTAGGGATGTGCTAACAGAGTTCGGGGGTTGGGTGTTCGGACCGTTTGTGAACACCACGAACCGGCTGAACAAAGTTCGGGTTTCAAACCCGTTCGGGTGGGGGGGGACCCAGTTTTCCCTTCCCCCTCCAGGCTGCATGGGTGGAAGGGGTGATGGGCTAACCTCCTCCCCCCCC
>QEPC01013419.1:866712-879116 GCA_003113815.1 Sphenodon punctatus
GCTGGCCTCCAGAGCAGATAATAAAAGAGTATTAACCTTGAGGCCCATTTTGAGACCCCCACTTCCTGGAGAAATTGCAGGACACCCGATACTCCCAAGCTGGCCATCCTGCACCCTGTCTCCTGCACCAGTATACGAACTTTATCCAAGTTGCATCATATACCGTGTTGGCCAAAGATCTGCGAGGTGATAGCAAGTTATTATCAGAAGTTATCATCAGAGTAACCAAAGGCAGTCAATAGAGCCTTTTCAACAGCCAAGTAAGTAAGCTGAAATTTCCATGGGTCCGGATAGGAGGTTCGGACTCGCAGCAAGATGTAGCAGGCCTCTCATTGTCATGTTGATTACATCAGAGAACCAGGGTCTCCTTAGCCAGTTCAGTGACAGCAGGATCACACAAGTGCCTTTCTTTCTAGTCTTCAGAATCACTCGAGGAATGAGGTGAAAGGGAGAGAATGCTTAAAGAAGCACCCTAGGTCACCCCTGACACAGAGCATCCAGGCCCACTGCTCCATGGCTGTTCATCCTGAAAAGAAACTTGGGAGTTCCTGTGATTATGACTCTATGCAAAAAGGTCCAACATGGGGAACCAAAATGACATGCAATGTCCTGGAGTACCGCCTCCAATATGGACCATTCCCTCATATCTAGTGTCATTCTGACAGCTGAGCCAGTCTGCTTGGATATTCAAGGAATTCACAATGTGCACTTCCTTGATTGAGACTAGATGTATTTCCCCTCAGCTGAGCCAATCATGTTGCCTGGGTGCAGAAGGATATGTCCTCCTTTCAACTCAGCAGAGAAGTGAAGCAGAGCTAGGTGAATGGCTTTCAGTTCCAGGGGTTGATGTGGCAAGATACCTCCTCTCGTGTCCACGTACCCTGAGCTGATTTGTGAGCAGAATGGGATCTCAAGCCCGATCTGTTGGCATCCATGGTCAGAATCAACCTCTATAGGTCTCAAAGAGGCATTCCCTGTGAAAGCCTGGTCATCAGAGACAACCACCGCTGGAGATCCTCCTTTACCTTTCAAGGAACTGTGATTGGCAGATACATGGACATTGCAATCTCTTGGCAGAAAGGACAAAGGACATATTGTAGTGGACACAGGTGAAACCTGCCCAACCCACTGCATCTAAGCAGCAAACTAGGGTGCCAAGCATTTGGGCCAGGAACATCAGATTTGACTGGGTCTCACTTTAGAGTTGATTAATCCAGCTCAGTAGCTTCATTAGCTTTTGGTCAGACAGGAAAACCCAATCTTAACGGATGTCCAAAAGCACCCAGAAATGCAGAAGAGACTGAGGGTCATACAGCTTTCCTCTCTGTTGATCAGGAAGTCAGGGCCTTTAGCCACTCCATGGACAGCTGAAAGTCCTGTTCCCCCTGATGACCCAATGAGCAACCTATAAGAAAATTGTCAAGGAGGGATACACATGTACCCCCTGTTCCCAAAGGCGTGCCACCAGGCCAATCAGGATCTTTGTGAACATCCTGTGTGACAACAAGAGGCTGAATGGGAGTGCTCAGAGCCGACTGACTACTGATGAAGGCAAAACAGAGAAACTTGCGGTGGACCTGATGAATGGGGGACGTAAAGGTAAGTCTCTCCAATGGACACCAGAGGTTCCCTGGCTGGAGCACTCTGATGATGGCTCTGAGCTTCCCCATAGGGAATTTCCTGCGCTTCCCACTTTCAATCAGGAATCAGAGGTTGGGGATCATCCCAACACCCCCTTTCTTTTTGGGTACTGTGAAGAAAAAAGAGTATACAATGCAGTACAGTTCTGGGACACAGACATCACCTCTATGGCTCCTATGTCCATTCAGTGTTGATATATCTGTGCCAGTGGGAGGTCAGACAGCCTAGTCTCCTGCTCAAGAAAAGTGTTTTTGTCCTCCTTAGGGGGATCCTGGTTCTAAGGGCATAGGAGGAATGGAAAGCTCTAGAATTAAAATCACCATCCCCAAGCAGTTTCCCATAATGCTCTGCTTCAAACAATCTAACCCACAGTGGTTCCTCCTGCTTCTTGGTCTCAGCACCAGAGAGCTCCCCATCTTCCTTCACCGGACTGGAGGGAGAGAGCATGTGAGAGGAGGGGGTTGAGGAAGATGAAGAGGGAGAACGATCACTCTTTTTTCTGCTTTTGCGCCCCTTATGGCAGGCCTTACACTTATGCTTATTCTTATCTCTGTGAGCCCTGCTCTTCTTGGAGCTTTCAAGCATCTCCTTTTCTCCCTTCTTGTCTCTCTGGGTAGAGGGGAAATGAGAAGAGTTCAGTGAAGGAGACTACTGAGGTGTGGGTTTGCACACCCTAGGAAAGCAGCTGTGACATCTAGTAGCACTGGGGCCAGCAATGGGAGAGGCAGAGTGCTCTCTATCAGGCAAGCTCAGACTCCTCACCCCATTCTTCATATTACTGGCTGGCATTACCACTCTGGGGCCCCCCACCCTCCCTCAAGGCCATGCCAGGAGGTGGGGCTGTGAGGAAACCTGCATCCCCAATCACACCAATACAACCTCAGGTACATCATCCTGCAGGGGAGCCTTCTCTGAGGGGTTAGAATGCCCAGGTTGGGCACACTTACCCTCTGCAGCTGCACTGGGGCTTCCTGGGCCTGCTCTACTGTATCCTCCCCATGGAGTGGGCTTTCTGCTAGAGGACTGAGCAGCACCTCTTGGCTAGGGAACGCTGTTGCGTACAACTGCCAAGAATTACTGCCTCTGGAGTCTTTACTGCCCTGTGATGTGCAGATGGGGAAAGGAGGAAGAGCAACGTAGGGATGGGACTCTGGGCAAAATTTCAGATTCGGTCAATTTTGGTTTCAGTTCTCATGTATTTCAGTTCTTTTTCGGTTTTGGTACTATCGGATCTTTTACATTGATACCTGTACCAGATTTTTAACATTGCGTTTTTTCAATGGGGGACAAACCGCAATGTTAAAAATCCGGTACAAAAATCAATGCAAAAGGTCCGATAGTACCGAAACCGAAAAAGAACCAAAATTTCGGATTAATCCGAAATGGCCATTTTCGGGTACTTTCGGTTTTATCCGAAACCAAAATTCCCATCCCTAGCAACTAGTATGAAGCCAGTCAACCTCAGAGAAAAAAGGTGGGAAACAGCCAGACCATGGCTGCATGCTGTTGCTGCTGCCGCCCCTATTCAAGCACCCTGTTACACCAGTGGCAGAAGAGGTATGAGAAGCCCCCAGCAGCCAATACTCCCCATCCCATGGGACCCCCTTAACGGGACTAAAGAGGGAGAAGGGAGAGGGACAAAACCAGGGGAAGGACACGCACCCCAGCTGTCCCGACACAATGTTCAGAGTCCTGCCTTCCTGAGGAGATGAAAGTGGGGGGTGGGTCTAGCCCCCAAAACAAACAACATAAAGGGGAAATAAAAATCTATAGCCTAAAACAGCTCCCTGATGGAGCAAAAGACCCTGCTTCCTGCTGTCTCACAAGCAGAAATGGACTTGGATGTAGTGCAGAAGTATGCCCCTACCACTAGCAGTAGCTGTCAATCATCTGGATTCTGCCTACTGCTGAGCGAATAGGAACATAACCCATCAGTTTTGACTGTTCACCCTGTGAAAAGAGAAATAATAGAAGTTTTGCGTGTACTAATCAGATAGCACTTGCTGTCTTTAGGATTAGGAATTCAACAATTCCTTGTACAAACAAATTAAAGGGTCTAAAAGATTATAAAAGCTTTTGGGAGGGGGGAGAATTACAGGACAAGGCAATTTTTTTCTTGCCCCCTGAAAAGTTTTCTCTTTATGTAAGCTGGTTCCTTCCTCTGCTTTCCTGTTCTTTCCCTTTCTATTCTATTAACTGTAAGAACTGAAATTAAGTTGCCCGGGGCGGTTGTTGAATCTCTCTCAATGGTTGTTTTTAAAACTCTACTGGACAAACATCTGTCTACAATGTTGTAAACAGAGGATTTCCTTCCTTTCAGGAGGAGTTTGGAATAGATTACACTTGAGGATCATTCATTAATGATCTGGAGAAGGGTGTAAAGAGTGAGGTGATCGAATCTGCAGATGACACAAAGTTATTCAAGGTAGTTAAAACCTAAGAAGACTGTGAAGAATTGCAGGAGGATCTTGGAAGACTGGCTGACCGGGTATCCAAACGGCAAATGAAATTTAACATGGACAAGTGCAAAGTGATGCACATAGAGAAAAATAATCCAAACTATAAGTACGCAATGCTGGGTTTTAAATTAGGGTTTACCACCCAGGAAAAGGACCTTGAAGCGATTGTGGACAATACACTGAATACCTCAGCGTGTGGCAGCAGTCAAAAAAGCAAGCAGAATGTTCAGAATTATTCGTAAATGGATAGAAAATAAAACTGAAAATATCATAATGCCTCTATATAAATCTATGGTGTGACCGCAACTTCAATATTGTGTGCGGTTCAGGTCACCCCATCTCAAAAAAGATATAATAGATATAGAAAAGATATATAGAAGAGCAGAAAAAATGATAAAGGGTATGGAACAGCTCCTCTATGAAGAGAGGCTAGATAGGCTAGGGCTGTTCAGCTTGGAGAAGAGACAACAGAGAGGATATGATAAAAGTTTATAAAATCATAAGTGTTGTGGAAAGAGTAAATAGGAAATGGTTATTTTCCCTCTCAAATAATACTCGAACTAGGAGACACCCCATGAAACTAACAAATATCAGATTTAAAATAAATTAAATTAAATATTTTTTCACTCAACGCATGATTAAAGTTGTGGAATTTGTTGCCAGAAGATGTGGTCAAAGCTGCATTCTCACCTGCGGTGGCGGCAGCAGGAGGGACGAGGGAGACACAGCAGCGCGGAGGAGCCGGCGGCCGGGAAAAGAGCCCCTGCGAATGGGGATCTGCTGCGGCTTCTCTCGTGCATGTCAGGGCTCAAAATCCTGCCCTGACATGCACGAGAGAAGCCGCAGCAGATCCCCATTCATACCAACTCTTTTCCCGGCCACCAGCTCCTCCGCGCTGCCCCATCTCCCTCACCCCTCCCACTGCCGCCACAGGTGAGAATGCAGCCAAAGCCAGTACTATAGCTGGGCTTAAAAAAGGATTGGACAAGTTTCTGGAGTACAGGTCCCTTCGCAACTATTAGCCGGGTAGGTTTTGGAGAATGTAACCTCTTACTGTCGGGAGCTGGGAGTGAACAGCAGGGAATGGATTGCTCCATTGTGACCTGTTAAGTACTTTTTCCAAGCAACTGAGATTGGCCACTGTCAATTGTCAATGGTCTGATCTAGTATGGCACTACTTATGTTCTGATGAGGTCCCTGCCAACCTTATAGTTCTATAATTTTATGAAAGCTTTGGGTATATTCATAGGGTCTCTGGTCACCACTAACACAGCCGGCCTGTGCATGCCATGTTTGTATGCCTATGATTCACCACAACTTCAAGTCCACAGTTATACGACTGGATGAACTTCATACCTAAGAGATGATGATTTTACAGGTAGAACAATATTGTCTAATTGACTGATAAATGAACAACCAAGAACCTAACACTGCTGAGAGGGAAGGGAGCATCTGTGAACCGAACACAGTATCAGGGAAGGGAGCATCTGTGAACCAAACACATCATCAACTGCAGAATTTCCTAAAGGAAATTGCTACTGTCGGGGAGAATGATGATTACTAGTATAGGTTTCTTTGACCCACTAAGAAAAGGTAGCCCATGAAAACACTGTGCCCTTTTGTTTGGACCATATCAGAGTTTCAGATAAGAATTTTCCTTTTTTCTACAGGTTTGTTTCTCAGATCATTTAAGAAAGTTTTTGTGTCTAATACTTATTTAATGAATACATTAATTTTGTAGCTGTATATGGAAATCTGGATAAATGCTGCTACTATGCTCACATACAATGTCCGTATTTGCCCTCAAACGCATACCACCAAACTAAATGACAGCTTTGTGTTGCATCGAAGAGTAGACTTTAACCAGCTAAACGGGAATTGAGTACTATTCAATAGCACATAAAATCAGATAAATTAGATTAGATTATCTCACAGATCCACCTAACAGGATTTTTGTGCAGGAGTTTTTCCCCATGGTTTTTTTTTAAAGCAGTGGTTCTCAAAGTGGAGGACAGGGCAGCCCATGTGGGCGGCAATTTTAGGGGGAACATGGGAAGGAACACAGCTAGCTCCACACTCGGATTGAGCTAGAAGGAAATCCAAACTGACAAGGTAGCAAGGAACAGAGGGAAGTCAGAAAGCAAGAGAGAGAAGGAGGAGGAGGAAAGCAACAGGAAGGTGGGAAGAGAAAGAGAAGAAGCAAGGTCCATGTATGTGTGTGTGGAGGGGAAAGGGTCTCAACAACCAAAAAAGAGAGAAGGAGGCAAGATTTAAAAACTTCGAGAATCACTAGCTTAAGAAACCCTTCTCAGAAGCCAGCAAGGGAGTTACTCCTTGGCTAACTAGTTGGTCAGATTATGGCTCTTTTGGCCGTGTCTTTTCCTCATCCTGCTCCCAAATCACTACAGATGATTTAGCCCATGGTGCACTGAAGTTCAAAAACCCTCTTTCTTCTCATCCTACCTTCTACCCTCAAACAGCAAAATCACCTATGATAAAGATGGGATTTGCCCTCCAATGAGTATAGCTCCAGCCCTCAGAAATGAAAGCCGTAACAAGTTCAGCTAATTTATTCAACTGGATCTCTTGTCTCTCTCTTCCTCTGACACTGCTAATATACAGCCAATATCTCCGATATTACTCTGTGCCAAGGTGTTTAAATACACTGCCATACAAACAAGTCACTACCAGGTAAATACAACACTAAAAATATATGGGGAAAGCAGCTTTCAAAATGGGAAGTTGTTGCTTTTTTATTTTGAGCAGCTTAACAAAAGGCCTTATTATCCTCTATTGATTTGTAAATGGTCCTAGTAACATCTACACAGTGATTTATCTCACAGTCTCTACTACAGGGAAGTTTAAAAAAAAAAAGAAGAAAAGAAGAGGACGAAGACGATGACAAAGAAGACGCTGTATCTTTGCTGCAGCCCCAAGAAATTCGTGACAGGAAACCTTTTATACTCCTAAAAAATATGCACAGGTTTAAAAGAGATGGACCAGCAAAGTTGTTAAGGCATATCTAACACAACCCTGGTCACACCTTCATTTATATATGGTAAAAATGTCCTTTCAGAACAATGAAATCCTTTAAGCACAGCTTATACCAACATAACAAATTGTCCCTCTGCTGCACACTCCCCAGTCTTGTCTCCCTGGTCCTTACAGTGTATTTTAACAGCTTGTCAAATATGTCACCTCTTTTTCCTTACTAATACGGATGGAAGGGAGGAGGCTGGGGAAATATTTATAAATAAAGCATTTTTTTAAAAAGCCTATGAAAGCCAAAGACATAAACTTAAAAAAATAGTGTTGAAAATACACATCATTATATTAACAAATAGTTCCATTCAGTAAGTATCCGGTCAAATTAAGGCTTGTTTCTTAAGCAGGGGAAGAGAAGAAGGGAGAATGACCAATGTAACTCAATGGTATTTATTTATTTATTTATTTATTTAGCTACAAAAATAACCATATCTTCCCTCTCAGTGTACCCATTGTTATGAAATTTGACGTCCCTTCTTACCTTTGAGCCTTCTGCCCCTCTACCAAATTTGGTTGAAATAGGCTGTCAGCACCAAATATTATTAAGGAAGGGAATACACACAGACTGCATAAGCTTTCTTTCCATAGGATCCAAGTTAAATCCAAAATTTTACCAGGCACATGGAATATTCCTTATGTCAATTAGTCACAAACTAAAGACAACACGGTAACTAAAAGTCGAGGCCCTATGAAATCTGCACAACTGCGACCATAGCCATTTACATGGAATTCTGAATTTGGGCAAATTGTTGCAGAAATTACCTCGACCCTCACAGAATTACAGCCTGAGGTGGAAGCACTATAAGCAAGCCAATGGAATACCAACCAATGAGAAGCTGGCGCGGTTAGCTTCTAGTATATATTCCAGGCAATAAGGTGTTGTGCCAAGGCTACTGAAGAGAAGCAGCTACCAGCCCCAGCTTCTCTCTAAGGAAGAGATGTGCCTACTACTGAACAAGTCATACAGTATTTTGTGAGATTTTTAAAGAGATGTTCAGAACTGATGGGAAATTCGTCTGCATTCAAAATCTGCATAATTTGCAGGATTTGGTTAGTTTGCTGTAATTACTCTGCTTGCAGCATCTGGATTTTCTGCTTGTAAAATTTAAGTCCCGAGGGTAGGGGACTGAAGAATACACATGACCCTGGTAGTGATACTAGTTACTAAAGTGCTTTCATCAAAAACCTGAGAGCAAACAATGGAAAACTGCAAACAACAAAAACAATGTCATGCTGTAGTCTTTCCTGGGCTGCAATGCTACATTAGCAGCAATTTGCAGTAAGTAGTTCAAGAACAAAGAACAGAGCCTCATGAAAAATGTGTCTCTTCTACACAATAGCAAAATAATTTCAAAAAAATTATGAAGGCGCTGAAAGAGGGCTGGCGGTATTGTAGAGATTTTTCTGTGCACCATCACAATATACACATACACAAAAGCCATTTCTTTTGGCCAGTGTTGCTGGCATCATCCCCAAAAGCCATCACTTACACAATGAACTGTATACCTGAGAAACATATGCCACCACACAGCATGCTACCTACACAGCATCACTTCATGAAGAACCAGCCGAAGACGGTATTTGTATGAAAACAGGGGCATGATATGATAGCACGTTAAGAAGTAGTCAAATGCTTTAGGATTTCACAGTATACTTTCAATCTATCTGGATCATCTCCCATTTGCACATATAAAAACAAAAGGGGTCATTATCACATACACCACCATAACAACTGAACTTCATAATGAAATTCAATCTTCGGTCATTTACTTAACAGCACATTTCTCAGCGGACTTCAAAGAAGTTACTTCATTAAATACATTGTTTACCTTCACAATAGGCAGAGTCCCCCTGGGCAGAGACATAACCATTCTTGCATTCACAAGTAGCTTTTGTGTTCCAGTTTTTGCACTCTGAGTTTTCGCCACACCGGTGTCCTTCTGCACAGAAGTTATGACCTGAAATAAGAAGTGCATATCCAACCTTGTATTACAACAAGAGAAATAAAAAGCTGAAGTCAAAATTAGTATTAATACTGCTGCATCTATAGATAAATCTCACTACGGCAAACAGGACCACATATTTTTGTGATGTGATCCTCTTAGCAAACTGTTCACCTTTGGACCTGACCCTCAACACAGATATTTCCAACAGATCCCCACCACCATCACTATATTCTGAGGAATGTCATTTCATTCAGAGATACCTTTGTTATTCATGTTTGTTTTGTTTTTGCAAGACTATCCCACTTGCTGATGGGTCATGGCCATGAAGCTATATTGCCCACTCCCTTCTATCCCATCTTTCCAAGGCATAGTTTCATCACCTCAAGTGTTCTTTCCATCAAGTTATGCTATGAGGAGACGTTAGTAATCAAAATATTATTTCTCACCAAGTTTGCACACAATAATGGATAATCAAAGGATTATTGAAAAGACAGTGGGCTGTAAATGAGACTTTTCACTAGGACAATCAGATATTTTGAAAAAGATTTCCTCAGAGCTCTATCCATTTCAATGGTCTTATAAACTATTCTAAAACTTCTGAAGATGCTAATACAAAACCATTCTGTAGTACCTGATTTACTTCCAATGTCTGTTTAATATTGAGAGTCACAAGAAGTTGAGCGTTACAATTAAATTGGTTTTAAACTCCTCACTAACTCCAATATTTAACATTCATCAACAGAAGCCCAGCTCTCTACTCTTTTTATGGATGCTTGAAATCAGAGAACTCTGGTCTCTCAGGGATTTATGGCTCACCTTGGAGACTTACCTATTTCATCTGGATAGAATTACACTTTGCATTATGATTGCCAAAGCAATGTTTACATGAAGAGAATGTCAGGTCTCAACTATATTCCTTCACGCTCCCTTTTTGAAAACTAAAGTCTATGTGTACCTTTCCACTCACATTAGTCACGACTCAATTATGCGTAATGCCATGCGAGATCATATTTTGCTGCTTTAGCCCGTAATTGTCTGAAAAAAGTGTGGAAAATGAGCAATATTTTAATTAGGACTAAGTTAGGGTGATCTGCGCATGCGCAACAGCAGGTAGCTGGGGATTGCCGGCTCTCCACTCCCCAAGCCCTAATTTGCGTTCCCCGAAAAAAAGGTGGTGACTGGAAAGAACCCAGATAAAGAAAACTGATCAAGCATGACTGGGAAGAGTTCTCAGAGCATAAACTGGCACTAACTCGATATCTTCTCTGGCCAAGATGGCGTTTATTTGGCTGTGGCTGCAGCTATTGGCCCAAAAGGAGGGGGCCTCCCCTTGCTCTGTTTAAGGGAGGAGCTTGTGGCGCTAAATTCAAGGGCTTACCCCTGGCTACTCTATTTGGCCCAGATTATAGCAAACTGTGGCTACTCATTTGCCTATTTTAAAGGGAAACCCCTGGAATCTATTAAATCAGAACTATGTGAGAGGATTAAAGACATCACCCATCAGGATGACATAGCAGATCTAGCTAGGTGGAGAGTAGGGGTGGGACATCAGGGCAATTACCAGCTACCGGATTTACTGGTTACCAGATTTTTAAAAACCGGATTGCCGGATTTGTACCGGTTTACCGGTACCGGATTTGTTCCATTGATTTCAATGGGGAACTGTCCCCATTGAAATCAATGGAAAAAAAACAAAAAATCTCCCCCCTCCCAGACTATGTGGGTGGAAGGGGGGGCACCCCCCACCCACCCTGCCAGCCTGGATTTAAAAAAATAAAAATTTAACCCTAAGTTCCTACTAGCGCGGGCTCCGGGCCGCCAGCGGCGACCCAGAGCCCGCACCAGCAGGTACTAGGGTGATCCCTGGGGTGGGGGGTAGTTTAACACACACACCACCCCAGGGATCAACCTTCCTCCCCACCCAGGGATCGCCTACCTTGCGCTCCGGGCAGCGGCCTGACTCCGGCAGCTTCAGCGCTGGCTGTGCTGCCGGCTTCAGTGCTACTAGGCCTTCCGGGGAAACCCGGAAGTTCACCAGAAGGCCTAGCAGCACTGAAGCCGGCAGCCACAGCCAGCGCTGAAGCCGCCGGAGTCGGACCGCTGCCGCTGCCCGGAGCGCAAGGTAGGCGATCCCTGGATGGGGAGGTAGGCTGATCCCTGGGGTGGGGTGGTGTTAAACCACCCCTCACCCCAGGGATCACCCTAGTACAACCATACCTACCTGCTGGTGCGGGCTCTGGGTCGCTGGCGGCGACCCGGAGCCCGCACTAGCAGGGACTTCAGGGGGAAATTATTATTTTTTAAAGCCAGGCTGAGCAGGGTGGGTGGGGGTGTCCCCCCTTCCACCCACACAGCCTGGACTGGGGAGGGAAAGTGGGGGGGGGTTATTTATTTATTTTTTACATTGCGGCCATTCGTTTGAATGGCCGCAATGTAAAACATCCGGTACAGGGAATCCGGTAAACGGGCCGGATTACCGGGTTTAATCCGATACTGCCAGTACACCAAATACCGGCAGTATCAGATACCGGATGATCCAGAATTCCCACCCCTAGTGGAGAGTAGCCCCATGTTTACATCAGTTCAAGACCTATGTGAAGTTCAAGGGGTATCTGGATACGCTTGAAAATCCACGGTTACGTAGGCTATATACCTGCCTTCGGTTCCAACTTCTTCATTCGGCAGTTACAGAGGGCAGGCAAAACCAGTTGGCATATATCAAACGCTTATGCTCATGTCCTCTAGTGGAAGTGGAATCCACAGACCACCTGTTACTGAGATGCCCACTCTATCAATTTCTGAGAGAAATTTGGCTTTTGCCGCTGTTAAAAAGGGGCCTTGATTTTGATTCAAAAGGTGCTTATCTTTACCTTCTATCCTTGACGGGGAAGGATGAGTTGACGGCAATTGCCACATTGGGTACTTTCAGACGTTACGGGCGGCCGGTTCACCACAGCGAACCACCGGGGGGGCGAACAGCGCAACCACTCCCGGGGGGGGCACCACCACGGGGCAAGGCACTGACAGCAGCAACCCCCACCCCCACACCACCCCAGTCCAGTCCAAGGAGAAGCCCCCTGTGGGGCCTACCCGCCAGGGCGCCCACCTGCGGCCCCACAGGGCCCGCGCTCGGGGGGGGCCCACCAGCACCGGGCCGGCATAAGCGCTCCCAGCCCCCACCGGGGCCCCAGCAGCATGGAGCGCGATAGGGCAGGTGCAAACTGGATGTTCCTCGCGCTCGCGGCCGAGTGGCACCGTGGCCACACGGAGCAGCTGCGCCTCCTGACCGAGGGGGTGCACCTGGCCGTCCGCT
>QEPC01013419.1:879216-932379 GCA_003113815.1 Sphenodon punctatus
TATATTACGGATCCAGAAAGCTCCCTTCCAGAGCTATTAAAAGTAATTGACCACTTTGGGAAAATAGCAGGATACAAAGTTAACAGAGATAAATCGTTCGCAATGATTATTGGTCAAAATCCTGAGCAAGAACAACATCTAAAAAGAATATCACTGTTTCCGGTTACCGAAACAGGTATAAAATATTTAGGGGCGATCATTCCTAAAAATCTAAAAGAAATATATGCTTTAAATTATGCCCCATTGGGTAAAAAATTAAAAGAAGAAATCAGGCCATGGCAAAACATAATGGTATCTTGGATGGGCAAGATTAATTTGTTCAAAATGATGATAGTACCTAAAATATTATATAAGATGATGGCTCTTCCTATACCCCGCCCTGAAGCGTTCTTCAGAGAGACAGATATGTTAATTAAGGACTTAATCTGGAATGGGAGGAAACCAAGGATTAAGAAAGTGGCTATCCTGAGGTTTAAAGATAGAGGGGGGATTAACTTTCCAGACATGAAATTATACCATAAGGCGGAGGCATGATTATTTCAGCTGATTGGGTGAAGTTAGAGAAGAATCTACTCCAGGTGCAAACTTTAAAGGATCTGATTGTGGACAAAGGCAAATTGAATAAACAGGTGAGGGGAGAGCATCCCTTCGCAGGCATGCTGGTAAAAGCTTGGAATGAGAGCCAAAGGAAACTAGGAACTAGCCTAAGAATGTCACCATATACTCCTATTGATTCAATGAATATGAGAGAATCAAATCTGGCTAATGCGATAAGAGGGAAATTAAAAGCAGCTGGATTGACCAGAGTCCAACAACTGTTTAAGGTGGGGAAATATATAACAATACAAAAAATAGAAAACCTAGTAAGAGATAAGGTTGACTACTTCCAATTCCTGCAGCTGAAAAGTGTTTGCCCCTCCGCAAACAGAAGGGACTGGAAAAGAGAACCTTTTAAATTAGAGGAGCTTGTCTTCAAAAAAAGCAAAGTGGCAGGAAGGCTTGGGAGGATCTATAAAGAATTGAAGAGGTGCAGTTATGGAAAAAAAGGTAACATACATGGAAAGATGGGGAAAAGATTTAAATCTGTCCCTGGGAGAAACAGAGAAAAAAAAGATTTGGAATCACATGCATAACTGCGCTTTCTCAATGGAGGTTAAAGAAATACAAATAAAACTAACAACTAGGTTTTACTTGACTCCAATGAGAATGAAGCACATAGGTACGGAGGGAAAAGGTGCTTGCTGGAAGGGTTGCGGGGAGCAAGCAGATTATATGCACTGCTGGTGGAGATGTAGTAAGATTAGTTTGTTTGGGGGGAAAATTTGGAAAACAGCCAACAAAGTAGCTGGAGAACTAATTCCGTTCAAACCAGAGATTGGTTTGCTGGGACTTTTTCCAGAAGAAGAAAGAGTTAAGGGGTATCAGAGTTCAGTTAAAGTGTTGTTTTTGACAGCACTGAATATAATCAGTAGCACTGGAAAGCAGAGGAGGAACTTTCAGAAGAGGAATGGATACAGAGACTGTGGTACCTCTTCAGTATGGAAAAGCTTCATGCAAGGATCCACAACGAAGATGAAAAATTTTAAAAGGTATGGACACCAACTGTGTGTGCCCTGGAGAACAAACTTCCACAAAATGAGGACATAATAAAGCTGATGGAAAGCTAACATGTAGCCGAGTACTTAAGATGAACAGATATGAGAGAGAGAAAGATGATCCCTTGGCTCAGTTGTAAAGGTGGCAAAGGACATGGATATTGGTTTGTTGTTAATAATGTTTGCACAATGTTTGATGTTGTTTATCAAGAGTACATAAATACCTTCACTTAAGGAATACATGTAAAAGGAAGGTGTAGGCAAGGAAATGTGTAAGTGAAGATAGCATTTTTGTTGTATACTGTACATGGAAACAATAAAACTCAATTTAAAAAAAAAATGTAGGAGTAAGTTAAACTGTGTTCTGTGACAGAGGCCTCTATATTAAGCAGTCTCCTTCGGAACTAGCTGGCAAACATGAACCAGCCAACAGCAACTGCTAACAGGAGGGAATTTGGACAGATGAGCCTCCTTCTCCCTCTCCTTGACTCTGTTTGCTTATCAATCCCCTTTCTTCCAAATACAACACTTTCACCCAACTTCTGGCTCCCTAGGTGCACTTTGGGCACCTAGCCTGCTCCACTCAACCTCACATCCCTTCTCCTATCCTCATTAGCTTTTCACCTGCTTCCCTTCTTCTCCACTCTCTTCCTCTCCCAGCTCCTCATTTGGACCCTAACTTCTCACTTGTACCCTACAAACACTATCAAACTGCCCTGTCATAAGCAGGGTTCCTAGTTTTCCATGACAAAAACTTGGAAATTCTCTGATAAAAAAATCATAAATTCTTTGATTAAAAAAAAACAAAATCTGTTTTTCTGTGATTAAATGTGAACACTAGTTGACTTTCTCTTACCACAATATATATTGGTAGGTATGAGTTAGAACACCACATTTTATTGTAATATTTTCATTTTTATGCAGTTTTGCAGCTACCTGTCACACCAACAGTCCAAAAAAATAAATATTTTGAGGTCTGTGGCACCCCTCCAAATGCAGAGCCCATCCCCCCCTGTTAGCAGATGCCTTTAAGTTGCTTCCCCTCCACTGCCCCCACTCACTTCCTCCTGGTCCCAGACCTCTCTGCCAACCAGAAAGGAACTACATAGAGGCTGGCACTTGGGGAAACTGCTGTGAGTCCAGTTAGACCCCCCCTCTTGTCCCCTCTTCCCAAGGTCCAGAAGACCTGACCACCCCAATTCAGAGTGTCCCTACCCACCAACCCCCTGAACCCACAGGAGGTCTGTGGCACCCCTCTAAATGCAAACCCCCTTAACAGCACATGCCTTCAGGTTGCTTCCCCTCAGCTCCACGCTGCATCCTTGCTATCCCCCGCTTGCTGTGTTCTCCTCCAAAACCTGTACGTTTTTGCCATTTTCTGCAAAATTCTCTGGAAAAAGGCAAAATTTCTGTTTTTCTCTGGAAAAAAAACAAAATCTCTGTTTTTCCGTTCCAAAGAGAAAACTAGGAACCCTGGTCATAGGTTTCCTCCCCCTTTCTCACAGTCCCCCTCCTCTCTAGGACCAATACCAACTCTCACACCCACTGCTACCCTCTAGCCCCCAATTCAGCTCCTGATTCCCCATTCCCACCTCCCTTTTATTTGTTCTCTCTGGAACTGCTGCTCCAGCATTTATCCATGATCTCTTTTTCTATTACTCCCTCCAGCTCTTAGCCCTCACTATTTCCCCCACAACAGTCATTCCTCTTCCCTTCCAAGTTCCAGGAACAAGTTGTCTTGACTTCCTCTCATTCAATTCTTCCTCAGCCCTCTATAATCTGGCAACAGAGTGAACGCTCTCCATTCAACTGAGACTGCTCTCATTAAAATTACTACAGCATCCTCATAGCCAAGTCAAAAGGCCTCTGTTCCTTTCACAACTTGCTTGACCTCTCTGCTGCCTTTGACATTATCGATCATTCCCTCCTCAATCCTCTTCATTCCCTCAATTTCCTGGGGTCATTTCTCAAGTGGTTCTTTTCCTATGTGTAAAAAGAGACATGCGGGCAGTGTGGTGACTATCTGGCCCGGTCCAGGGAGGGGAACAGTAGCCATCCCTCCCCAGGTCAGGGAGGGGCACTGAACTAACGTGCTCACCGTCAGAGAACTGTCCCACCACCTGCATGCCCTGGGTAAGGGGGAGGGGAGAGCTCCACAGATGTGAGGGCAGGCAGCCGTGCCCGCCTGGCAGCCCCCGCCCAAAGGCGCGGATGCCAGGGCCAAACAAGTTGCTAGTCCACGTTGGCCCATGTGGGTGGCCCTTAGCCCAAGCTACATTCTCAAAGATTTTCCAAGGACGCAGCTCGAGCTAGCTGTATACCCACCCCAGCTTCTACTATCACCTGTATGCTACTGACACCCAAATCTCTCTCCAACTTCATCCTCTTCCCCTCCACCAAGTCTCACATCACCATTTGTTTTTCTGATATTTCTGACATCTGGATGAATCGTTCTCTTCTCAAGCTTAGCGATTCCAAGATGGAACTCAACTTCATTCTTAAACCATCCTCTTCCTTTACACTCTGTCTCCATTAACAATGTTACCATCCTGCCCATCCTCCTAGGACATAGTTCAGTATCCATTTGCACCTCATATTCACTCTGTTGCTGAAATTCCCCCTTCTACACAATATCCCTAAAATCTGACCCTTCCTTTCTGCTACCACTGCCAAGACTCTAGTCCATGTTTTAGTCATCCCTTACCTTTACTAATGCAGTCATTTTCTTAATGGTCTTAACTAATTCTCACTTTGACGTTCTCACTTCTGTTCAATACTCCACTGCCAAGGCTACCCACTTCACCCACCACATTCCTCATGTTCAACCCCTCCTCTTCACCCTCCCCCATTTCACATCTTTTGTCCTCACCCGCAAGGGTCTTCGTGGCCTTGCTCCTATGTATCTCTGCCTTCATTTCCTACTATGTCCCCACCTGGGAGATTCCTGTGTGCTCTACCCCCACCTTCACCAAGCCAGAGTCCCCTGTTCCCTAAATCATCTTTGAGTGTTTATTAATGAGACAATAGCCTGCTGGAGTCCATGTTCAGTCCGTGCAGTCCCCACTCACATGTTTAGCGTGTAGAACCTACTAATCGGGCAGCCCCCTGTGTGTAGACATATGCATGTGGGCATGGGCATCCTCCATCCAGCCCTCACTCACAGGTTTAGCCTATGAATCCATGCTCCACGCACCTCCTTCCCCTATCTTGACTCACAGCCACTATGAACCATGGGAAGAAAGCCACACCACCTGTTTCTTTCTTCCGGGCCATTATGACAGTAAATTATCACATGCTGCCCACAGCCAATCCTAGCTAGGCAAGCCACCGAGCACTTTAAACCTGTCAAAATATTCGGCGCATGGTTTATGTTTATGGCAGCATATGGAAGTCATGGATCAGGTTCCCCTTGTGTACAAGGCGCAGTCACACACTTTACTGGTGAGATTGGGATCAGGAGCTCAACCCTGTCCCATCTCTCAGTCCCATCTCTGTTCAAGAAGCAAAGCAGTCCCCTCCCCACTAGATTCCCGGAACAGATGTTTGTTTAGACAGATGTTTGGCTGCCGGGGATACAGTGTAGGTACTAGGGATGTTGGTTTGGATGGGGCTTGTTTTGGTTGCATTCCAGGCCTGTAAGTGCTCAAACTTTATTAAAATGCTTATTTTTTGGATAGGCATTTGGCTGCCAGGGATGCAGTGTAGGTACCAGAGATGCTGGTTTTGATGGGGCTTGTTTGGTTGCAATACAGGCCTGCAACTGCCTAAACATTTTTAAAAGGCCTGTTTGTTTTGCTTGCTCTGTGTTTGCATGTGCACTGCTGGTTTCCCCTCTCCTCTCCCAAGCAAGTGCAAAGGCCATGGCCATTTTAAAAAAAAATTTTGGGGGTGGGGGGCACTGATCATTTATTATATTTATTTTTAAAAACGTAATATCCCGCTCATCCTGCCACAGGCAGCTCTGGACAGTTTACAATAAAACATAAAACAACATCATCATTTAACACCATACATAAAAAGGAGGATAAAAATGTCCCACATCACTGCCACCCTAGCCCACTACCTCCCTTCCCCCGAAGGCCAGACGGAACAGCCAAGTCTTACAACTACATCAAAAAGAGGGGAAATCCGGGGCCAAACAAGCCTCCAATGGCAGGGAGTTCCACAGTCGAGGAGCAGCCACCAATTTATTTATTTAAAACTTATATCCCGCCCCTCCTGCCCAAAGGCAGCTCGGGGCGGCGAACAACATAAAATAAGTCTACAAATTTTAAAACAAATCATAAAAACTGACCCTCCCTCCCAAACCCCACCCCCACCCCCCCAAAATCCTGGTGGAATAGCCAGGTCTTACACAAATGTCGAAACGACAGGAGGGTGGGGGCCAACCAAGCCTCCGCCGGGAATGAATTCCACAGCACAGGGGCAGCCACCGAAAAAGAACTCACATCAGTGGCCACCTGTCTCACCCGGGGAACCTCCAAAAAGGCCCCCACAGACGATCTCATGGTTCACACAGGCACATGGGGAGTAAGGCGGTCTCGCAGATAAGCAGGGCCCAGGCTGTGAAGGGCTTTAAAGGTTAAAACCGGCACCTTGAACCTAGCCCGGTACTTTATAGGCAGCCAGTGCAGAGCCCGGAGCACAGGTGTCATGTGCTCCCTGCGGCCTGCCCCCATAAGGAGACGGGCCACGACATTCTGCACCAGCTGCAGCCTCAAGACCAGCTTCTCGGGCAGCCCCACGTAGAGCATGTTGCAGTAATCCAGCCTCGAGGTGATGAAGGCATGGATGACAGTGGCGAGGTCAGAGTCTGAGAGATATGGCCGAAGCCGCCGGAAAAGATGTAACTGCCAAAATGCACTCCCCGCCACAGCCACAACCTGAAATTCCAGGCTGAGCCATGAATCGAGGAGCACACCCAGACTGCATACCTGCGAGACCATGGGAGAGTGAACCCCCGCCTCCCCACAAGAGGAGATTCAACCACTCCCAGGCCCCCCAGGCCCTCACCCAACAACAACACCTCCGTCTTGTCAGGATTCAGCTGCAGATGGCTCAACCTCAACCAAGCCCACACAGCAGACAGGCACTAGGAAAATAAAGAGACTGCATAGCCTGGGTCAATGGAAAAAGAGAGGCAGAGCTGAGTGTCACCAAGAAGAACCTCCCCAACGTGGCCCCCTGAGAAACCCGAGACACCTCAAGGAGAGCACTCCCCGATGACTGCAGGGGCCAATCCAGGACCTGACAGGTGAGGCAATCCCACAGATAGAAAGGACCAAGGCCATTTAGGGCTTTATAGGCAAGCACCAACACCTTGAATCGGGCCCGGAAGACTATAGGCAGCCAGTGCAATGAACGCAGAACTGGTGTAATACATTCCCAGCAGCCTAATCCCACCAGGAGACGGGCCGTCACATTCTGCACCAGCTGCAGTCTCCGAACCATCACCATGGGTAGCCCCACATAGAGCGCTTTACAGTAGTCCAGCCTAGAGGTGACGAAAGCATGGATGATAGTGACCAGGTCAGAGTCTGAAACATACGGCCGAAGCCGACACACCACATGTAATTGGCAAAAGGCACCCCTCATCACAGCATCCACCTGAACATCCAAGCAGAGCTGTGAATCAAGGAGCACCCCGACTCCACACCTGGAGAACCAACGGAGGGCAGAGCCCATCAATGACGGGGGCCGTCACCTGTGCCGCCTTACCCACCAGCACCACCTCCACCTTGTCAGGATTCAGCTTCAGTTGATTTGCGCTCATCCAGTCCCCCACAGCCACAAGACACCCAGTAAGCACCGAGACTGCCGGGCCCAGGTCTGATGAAAATGAGAGGTAAAGTTGGGTGTCATCAGCATATTGATGACACTGCACACCAAACCTCCTGACCACCTCGCCAAGCGGCTGTATATACATGCTGAACAGGAGAGGGGACAGAACAGAACCCTGCGGAACTCCACACGAGAGATCTCAATATGATGAAAAATAGTCACCGAGCACCACTCGCTGAGTTCTTCCAGCCAGGAAGGAGCAGAACCAGTCAAGAATCATGCCGCCCACCTCTGCCCAGTCCCGCAGGTGCGTCACCAACATCTCATGGTCACCGGTATCAAAAGCAGTCGACAAATCTAATAAAACCAAAAGGGTCGAACAGCCCTGATCTAATTCCCAGAGCAGGTCATCGACCAGTGCCACAAGCGAAGTCTTGGTGCCATAACCCGGGCAAAATCCAGACTGTGAGGGATCAAGGAAACCAACACAATCCAGATGCTCCTGTAAATGCCAGGCCACCACCCGTTCAATAACCTTCCCTAAAAAGGGAAGGTTAGAGACTGAACCACCTGTTCAATAACCTTCCCTAAAAAGGGAAGGTTAGAGACTGGCTGATAGCTGGCAAGGGAGTCTTAAGCAGGGGCTGCACCACCGCCTCTTTGAGGCAGCTCAGCACCCTGCCCTCCCAAAGGGAGGCATTGACCACCCCAGTCAGCAATGGGCCCACAGTCTCCTAACAGGCCTTGACCAGCCAGGACGGGCCTGGATCTAATTCACAATGGGTAGCCCCAGCAGCCCCAAGAACATCCTCTGCATCCGCAGGGGTCACCGACTGAAACTGATCCCACAACATCGGACAGGATGGGGCTTCCATAACCTCTGGTATCCCCACTGTCAAAAGTGCGGTATCAAAACTGAGGTGAATCTGAGTGATTTTATCCGCAAAATAATCCACAAACATGTCACAGTGGGCCCGAGATGACTCCACTTCCAAGCGAAGGGAGGCCGGACTAAACAGCCCCTGTGCCACTCGGAATAGATCTGCCGGACGGGATTTTGTGGACGTTATGAGGGCAGCAAAGAACTCCTTTTTTGCTGCCCGCATAGCCATGGCATAGGCTCGTAAATGAGCTCTATGATGCAATCTGTTGGCTTCAGCACGTGAACGACGCCACCATCACTCCAACCACCGCCCCTCCCACTTCAGCACGCACAGCCCCTCTGAAAACCAGGGGGCCGACAGTGCTTCCGCCTGGGAAGAAGAAACCTCAGAGCTGTCCTATCAAGGGCCTCCATCAGCAAGGTGTTCCACAGCTCAACAAGGTCATCAATGGGATGGCCATTAAGATCAAAGGGTATTACCCCTACAGAGTCCCAGAACCGATCCGGTTCCATCAATCTCTGAGGGCGAACCATTCGATTGGCTCCACGCCCCTCTGAGGGCAGACGTGTGCCAGGAGAGAGGAGGTAATGATCCGTCCATGACAAGGGAGCCACAGAAACGTCCCCCACCAACAGACACACACACACATCGCCTCAAGGCCAAAGCAAAATGCAAGGTCCCAGGTATGTCCCCCCTGGTGCATTGGGTCACTAACAATCTGGGATAGGCCCATGGTTGCCATGGTGGCCATGAACTCATGCTCTGCCCCTCTAAGGTCAGTGTCCGAATGGATGTTGAAGTCCCTCAGGACTACTGTCTTCAGGGACCGCAGCACCACCTCCGACGCCAACTCCGCTAGAGCATGCAGGGAGGCTGCCATATAAGTAGGTGCATGATATACAAGCAGGACCCCCAAACTACCACCTGCCAAATCCAGCACCAGGTGAAGACCCTCAAAGCACAATATAGATTGCACCAGGTACCTCCGCATAGCCCAAGACTCCCTAAAAATCAATGCTACACTGCCCCCCCCCCCCCACTGCAGCTGATGCTCCACAGAATACCCGGCCAGAACAAGGTAAGCCAAAATAGACCCCGACTCAGTGTCCAGCCAGGTTTCCGTGATACATACGAGGTCGGCAGTATGGTCCAGGATCACTTCCTGGACAGTTGTTGCTTTATTAAGAACCGACCTCACATTTACCAGCATCAGAACGTAGCCAGGGACCGTCTGATCCGGACCCACCTGCCCCACTGCTGAGGGGGAAGGGAGAGGGACAGACAGCAAGCATCTGTCCTGCCTCACAGCATTCCCCCAATAGGGACCATACCTCCCACGCCCCATCACGACCCCAATGGCGGTGTCACTCCCCCCACAATCAGCTCCGGACCCCCTCCGGCTGCCCCACCCTGGTCTGGGGGGGGATTTCCACCACCACTTCTCATTCCCACCCCCCCCCTAACCCCCCCCCCCATATCCTGCATTCCTCCCCCCAACCATAAATANCCCCCTCCCTAACCCCCCCTCCCATATCCTGCATTCCTCCCCCCAACCATAAATAACCCCACAAAAACCTCCCAAAAAACACCCGCTGATACACAAGCACACCAAAATCCCACACAATAAAAAAAACCAACCCAGTCCTCCCCATCCCCCCACCCAGTCTTAGGCGCGTGCCTGTGGCATTGCCAGCAGGTGCACCGCTTTAAAGTCCCGGTCGGGCCAGCGCCCCGCCAGAAGTCGCAGGCCAGGTCCTTGCCCCCCCTCCCCTGACATCAGAAGGGGGGACACGGGCCTGATGAAACCCCAGACCGGCTCCTCCTGGCCCATCCGGACCAGGTATATGCAATGGTGGTATGGGTAGGTGATGTGGGGCGAGTCCTAGCTGGCTCCCAGCCCCCGCTGCGTGGTGAAGCGACCGCCAGCAAGTGCGCCGCTTTAACGTCCCTGTTGGGCTCACGATCTACCAGAAGGCGCAGGCCGGGTCCTTGGCCCCACCCCCCATCTCCCTCTGCCACCGGGAGGGGGGACACGGGCCTGATGACACCCCGGAACGGCTCCTCCTGCCCCCCCTCCCCCGGTCATGGCTATTCTTGGTTAAAATGGTCCCTTTCTTTGCTGTTTTCCACCTAAACTGTCTGCTTTCTGTTTTTCTGGTGGTGGGACCTAGGGGCTTGGCTGGAAGGAAGGGTTTCCAATGCGGTCTTTGCTGGAATGTTCCTTGCATTTTAAAATGGCTCTGCCCTTTGCAGTTTGGTGGGATGTTGTGGCAGGCTTTTCTGCAAGAAGGCCATGCCACATGTTGGTTAACTTCACTAATGGCTAGTCTACCGGACTGCCTGGTTGCAGCAAGCGCTGCCTTCTATACTGCAACAGAACTGTGTAGCATGGTTGGGGGTCTGTAGGATAAGTGGAACTTTGTGCTGCTGTTTTTATGGTGTGCGTGTGTGCGTATCATACACAGTGCAAGAGTAATGTGCCATTCTGCTCTACTCTCCACTGCTTCACACCAGTGGCAGTGCTTCACGCAGCAGCAAGGAGTTCCCAGCATTAACTAATGTAATGTCCATCCAATATTAACCCTGGGAATTCCTTGCTGCTGGGTTAAGCCATGCCACTAACCTAACCATTGGCCAGGCTCTGCCTACTGTTGGGCAGGTTCTGCCCCTAGGCCCGTAAGCCCACCAGCGGAAAGCCACCGGCGGATGGTTCAACCCACCCACCGCCCCACCAGCCTCAAAAACCACCAGCCGTCACTGGAACCTGGACACAAGAAGGCTGCACGCAACCTAGTAGACAGCAGGTGAACTTGTGGGTGCACATTAGCATGCACTGGCCCACACAGTGGGCCCACGATGTCCCTAGACAACACTGTAAGGTGAAAGCAAGGGGGGCTGTGTGGAGGGTGCAAGCTAACATCTGGCAAACACCTAATATATAGGCAGGAAAACACCCACCTGGTTAGAGCTAATGTGGGCTCTCTTCTTGTTTATTTTCACCCTTTGTCTCTTCTCTCATGCTGCCCCCTATACCTCTGATACCGCATTCACACCTTACCCAAAACCCCGTTTGCACCTGGAGTTATGCCACCTCCAACTCCTTCCCCCAACACATCTTTCACTCACAGGAGCGCTGCTGTAAGGTGTGAATGCTGTATAATTCTCTCCCCAAGCACATATGCTCTTTCGTCCCTCCTGACCTTCAAATCCCCCCTAAAAACCTCTCTCTTCCATCTAATTTTCCCTAGCTCCTCTCCCTTGTAGACTGCTTACTGATACTTCTTCCTATATTGTCTTACCCTTCAGGATCCTCCTCCCTCCCTTGCAGTTAAACTAAGTATATCACCTTCACCTTCTCAAATTCATGAATGTATCACGTCTCTTCCTGTGTTCCCCAACTCCTTATCTCCCTTACTTTGTCCATCCTACATCATAAACCGCAAGGGACTAGGGTTTACATAACTATTCACAACTGTTTGGTACACGGCACGTTGCTGTAACTATATAAATAAATAATCATAATAACTAGAATCAGACTTCCAACAATTAAACCAGTGTAAGCTAGCGGATAAGGTGTGCTTGAATCTGGGTCACCAGGGTTCAAATCCCATCTTAGCCATAAACCTCTAGGCAAACCGCCTCTTTGTTCAGGATTCAATTTATCCTAAATCTAATCCACTTTTTATGCAAACCCTCTATGTTTTAGGACACTGACATAGTTTGGGCTTGTATAAACTGCACAGCTCAAATGCTGCCTGAAAAGGAAAAAGTTTCCTTTTGCAAAAGTTCTAGCTCAGTGATTCTAAAGCTTCCTAAATTCCCCTAAGAAGGTCAGAGATATCAACGGCCTAGAAGTCTAAAATCAAAATACCACTGAAGATTTAAGGATTTTTCATACTACTTGCTCTTATAGATTAAGATCATGGGACCCCTACCCCAAAGGTAGTTCACAGCTAATTTTTATGTGGTCCCCTTTCCAGTTCTTGGTTCTGGCCCCTGGATCCAGTTCCTACCCCCAAGCACTGAAAAACTGAGCTCAGGGTATGGGATGAGAGATGAGGCATTCACACAAGAATAGATGACAGATCCATGGCACATATTTATAATCTGACCTTCCTTCAAAGTGGCCCATGGGACAGAAAAAGCACCCCACCTTAAGGGACATTCTCTAAGGAACTCTTGGTAGTCCGAATACCTACACAGTAAAGCTTTTACCTTAGTCACAGGTTTCCAAAATGTCCGCCTTTGTGGACCCATTTTGAGACTTAAATACAACCCCATAATCCCCGACAGCAGCGAAGACATGATACACACAGAAGCCTATGACGATAGGTATAAAGAAACCAAAAGCTAGTAAAGCAGAGAGGTCAAAAAGCTTCCCATTACTGTGAACACTACTGAAATTCAGGAATTCAGCTCCAAAATAATCAAGCTCTAAACTCTGTAATCACCAAATAAGCCTAGAAATGTCATTGCAAAGATGAAAAGGGCCTTTACATCTACTAGTCCCTGAGGGAATGCTCTGCCCATTTTCCTATGAAGGGAATGTGCTTTGTCCAACAGTGTTAAGCTTAGGAAAGCTTAAACTCTAGAGGATTATCTGCCCACAGAGCTCCCGAATTGGCATTACTCTGCTCCAGACCCAGTTGTCCACAGATTCCTATGCTGGAAGCAGAAAGCCATCCACACAACATGGCAACTCTTGTCTTATTCCCATCCCCAGACCCTGCTGAGCACTCCCATCTTTGCCCCTTGTTCCCTGCTCCTGGTATCCTGCCTCAATATGTTATCTTGTCCCAGCCTTACTCTTTGTTTCTTGCCTTGGTCCATCTCCTACCTACCTCTAACCTCACCGCATGCGATTGCCTGGTTCCTAGCTTGGCCCTCATTTCCAGATTATTCCTCTAGCTTTAACCTGTTGGCTTCTGATCCGACCACTGAGTAACATAACAAAGCAGCTTGCTTCTTCAAGCTCCTGATTCTAGCTCCAAACCCATGGTTCCTGATTCAATGTGTGACCATTTGGCTACTGACCCAGCCTGATCCCTGGTTTCTAATTATGGCTTTACCCTACTGGACTTCACTTCCAAATTCCACTTCATTTCCAGCTACCAGCTTGACCCTGGCCAGGGTCGGACAGTTAACTTTCAAATTCTGATGCCATGACCAAGTGCTCACTTTGTCCATCAGGCAGGCCAGTCCTGAACAAAAGTGAAGTCCCTTGGTATCAATATCCATATAAACTCCTGAAGCTCTTGATTGAATTTAAAAAGCCAGGAATATTTTGCTTCTGTGCATTTATCTTATTTTTTCTATTATAATCCTGCTTTCAATAAAAATATAGCATTATGTCTTTTTCTTTATCCATTTTAATAAAAATTCAGTCTGATAAAAATTACTTAAATATCCCAGATAAAGCCTATAGCCAACTTGGACCAAACTCTCTGATGATTTTTATTTATTTATTTTCTGGATTTGTACCCCGCCCCTCCTGCAAACAGCTCAGGGCGGGGATGTAGAAGGTTGCTGCACCATTGCCTTCATTCATTTAAAACTGCAAATAATATGCTCCCTGATTTTGCCATGGTAGTCATAATCAGAATTGGAAAGAGCCTAGCCTTCCAAACTGATCCATACAGCTCCTAATTTTAAACCTTTGATGATGGTTAACACTCTGTTAATCCTCTAACAACCATACCAGAAACAAATAAGTACAATCCCTACAACCAGATCTAGCTATACTTGAGCTATATAAACCCCTTTCGCTTTCATGCATTGCGTTGGAAAACATTTTATCTTGCCACGGACTGAACGTTATGCTAGAATCTATTATGCATGTTACTTTTCTCTCCTACAAAGCCTGAATATTTAGTGCACTGTACATTATTTAGCATATCAGTCTCGCTATACCCTACCAATAGCTAGTTACCTGTCCTGAAAGATACTGAATCTCTTTAGCCTGATGATAGCACTGTTCATCACTACACAGATGATTAAATAAGTGATATGTTCATTTCCTGGTCAGTCAGAGGTTACCAGATTGACTGATGTGCTCATCCTCTCTAACGTCATTCTCAGAGTCTTTTCTAAAGTCCAAGATCCTTGATTAGTGTTCAGTACCATAAAATATTTCTCAAGACCTATTCCTGCATCTTTGCCACCTCTAAAATTTAGTACAGTTTACATATTACATATGTCTTCTCCCAAGCTATCCATCTGAGCAGTTACAATTCCCATCTTTTTAAGTCCTCAAAGGCAAGTTCGATTCTTTTGTTTTCTCCTGCTGGTTATTGACACTTCGTCTCCAAATCAGACTCTTTCCTACATCACCTTTTCAGGGTTGTAAACATGGCAGAACAAAACAAAAAAATGTGATGTCCTAGTTACTCAACTAAACTATTTTTAATTTAAGATTCTAGCAAACATTTTATTGTTCTCCTATAATTAGGAGTCTACATTGATAAAAACTCTCTCCCACCTGCAGACTGACTTAGTGTTTGTTAATACAAGAGGGCTGCAAAGTACTATTATCAAACTTGGATTTTAATGTATTCAGGATGTTGCCAGGCACACCTTCACAAGTTCCTCATCTCAATCCTTCAATTTACCCCAGGTTACTTGAGGTAACTTGTAGCATACCTTCAGAAATAGGAAGTGGCAAAAACATCTTTCTAAAAGCATGTATGTTTCCTAATACCATACATCACCAAGCTTTTACCAAGCCGATTAAATTGACTGCTAGCAAGCAAAGTAACATATTATTACTAAGGCAAGAAGATATTACAGGATGTACTGTAGTTCCACTTATCACTACCTTTTAGAGGGCACTAGAAGTACTAGTACCATTGTAGGCAATTTTGCTTAAAATTAAGTATCCTCACAGTATTCTAGCAAAGAGAGGCAATTTAGCAAGATTTAAGGCCAAAATCCAGATTTAAAACTGGAAATCTTTAATAGTACTGATAGTTACAACTAAATTTGGTCTAACACATATGATAAGGTATGGATTAAAATTACAAATAAATACATTCAGAACAGATGTCAGGAACCAATCCCCACTATCACACACACACAAGTCATAAATGTGTAAAAAGAAGACAAAGACATTCAAGACATACAAGATACAATTAGATGCTATCATGAGGGGAATTAAACACTGAAGTGTCTAGATTTTCTATGTACTAGATGACCTTGTTCCCTCTCCAAATATTTCAGTTGAAGTTGGCTGCCTGCTTTTTCAAGGCTGTTGGTTTATTTGCTTAACTTACAGTCAATTTTTCTTATTACCACTTTGTTAAATTAGGACCTGTCTCTAGAATAAAGCACATTCTCAGCAAAAGAAGTTGGTCCACGAAAAGGTATCATCTAAAATACTTGGGCTCAGATCTACAAACCTCTTATTCTGCAGTAAGTCGTTTGTGGCCATGATCTCATTAAGCTAAGCTATGAAAATTATAACAGTGATTGAACTGAATTATTTGGGGCATAAGCAGTGACACCGGCTTGGTGTCAGGAAGGTCCTGCACAACCAGGTAGGCCCAAGTCCTTAAAATTAGACACTTCAAATAAAATTTCCAAAAGCACTCAGGTAACTTTGGAGTGTGAACTCAATATTCAAAAGTGACTCATTCTTCCCACAGAATGACTGTCTTAAGTTACTTAGGAGACTTAAGGGTAATTTCCTTTAGATGTGCTGGCCTGATTCTCACCAGGGATCAGGGAGGGGGTGGGGCTGCGCGGCACGACATGCAGCCACACAGCCCCACCCCCCCATGCTCCCCCAGTCGCCCACCCTCCAGGAGACAGGCGGGTGCAGCAGCCAATCCGGCCGCTGCACCTGATCCTGTCCCGTGGTCAGGACCACAATCCAGCCGGGCTGCAGGTAACAGACGTAACCTGCAGCCTATCCCGGATCGTGCCCAATCCAATCATGTTTGGGGCCCGATCCCACCACAATTCTGGACCTCCGGGCGGCCGGAGGTCCAGAATCGTGGTCAATCTGATTCCCGCCAGTGATTCACTGGGGTGAACATCTGGCGGGAAGCAGAACAGACGTAGCGGGACCAACAGCCACCACAGGGGATTCATTGTGGTTGACCGTGGTATCGTTATGTCTGAAATTACTCTAAATCTCACTGAAAGTCAGTAGGACTTAGGCTCCTAAATTCTGTTTTGAAAGCCAGGCCTTCTAAATATGGATTTAGGTGCCTGACTGCAGTTTGCAAAATCTGGTCTAGTGACCTGTTGGGAGATAAAAGCCTTCTTATGAAACATCAGCGATGAACTACTGTTGGAGATGGGACAGCTATGGCCTTTTCCATGCCTGTGCTTTCATGCCTATCTGGGATGTGCTTCTTGTTTTTATGGCTCTTTCACAGTTCTATCTCTGATGCTATCTCTGCCATTTCCAACATCTCTGGCTACCTATCTGAAATGTGCCACTAATCCCACCAACAGTTTCACACAGTGTCTTTAGACATAACATCAACAGGTGTCTGAATGTGTGTTTTCACCTTGATATGAACACTGGTTCGGCCCTGTGTTCACCATGTGCCACTACTTAGAGACACAGCCCATCTTGGGGCAAATCGGTGTTTTGTTTGCCACCCAATCTCAACACGCAAGTGCTGCCACCTCGTTCTCTGTGTTGTACCTGTTAACACACCACATGATATCATTAGACACAATGTTGGTCATGTGTTCAGTCAAAACATGCGAATTCTCCTTCTGATGCAATGGAGTTCACATCGCGTGTTCAACAGGTAGCCAAATTGGTGTTGGGATTGTTATGGTATTTACACACAATGGCCAAACACATGCTTAGGGGAGTTGACACCTGATCTTTGTTATGTCTAAAGACACCCACAGACTGTCCTGGTATCAGCCAACACTCATTAATTATTACATATGCAAGAGCTTTAATATTTTTGTTAAATTCTGAGTGAGTGACCAGAGAGTAAGGGGCGGGGAGGTCAAATTTCTTGATGCCGGAAATGACTGCTTCCTAGAACAGTTGGTTCAGGAACCAATGAGGGGAGGAGCTATTCTAGATCTAGTCCTGAGAGGCACGCAGGACCTGGTGCAAGGAGTAACTGTGGTGGAGCCACTAGGCAATAGTGATCATAATATGATCACATTTGACATAATTTCTGGAGTGAGAAAGACAAAGAAATGTACACCAGTAGAATTTAACTTTAAAAAGAGAGACTATGACAAAGTGTGGAAACTAGTTAAAAAGAAACTAAAAAGTACAGTTGCAAGGGCTACAGGTTTGCAAGAGGCGTGGAGACTGTTTAACAGCACCCTTAAAAGGCCAGATTAAATGCACCCAGCAAGTTAAAAAAGGAAGCAGGAAGACCAAAAGTATTCCACTATGGCTAAATGGGGAGGTGAAGGAGGCTATTAGAGCCAAAAAGGCATCCTTTAAGAAATGGATGGCTAGTTCCAATGAAAATAATACAAAAGAGCATAAACACTGGCAACGTAAATGTTAAAGTGTTAATAAGGCAGGTCAAGAGAGATTTTGAAGGGAGACTTGCTAAAGATGCAAAAACGAACAACAAAACCTTTTTCAATTACATCAGAAGCAAGAAGCGAGTGACTGCTAGCGAGTCAGTTGGGCCATTAGATGACAAGGGAGTAAAAGGGGCGCTCACGGAGGATAAGGACATTGCAGAGAAGCTGAATGAGTTCTCTGCATCGGTCTTCACTGCAGAAGATTTGGGGGAGGTACCCACGCCGGGTTTAGTCCCCCATTTAGTTCCTTGCTTTGTGGGCAAGGAATTGGAAGAGCTGTTACAAATCAATGTGATGTTGGAGGATGTTCTAGGGAAAATTGACAAACTGAATACTAACAAGTCACCAGGGCCAGATGGCATTCACCCCAGAGTTCTGAAGGAACTCAAATATGAAATAGCAGACCTACTATTAGTAATTTGTAACCTGTCACTAAAATCTGCCACTGTACCCGAGGACTGGAGGGTGGCAAATGTAACCCCGATATTTAAAAAGGGATCCAGAGGCAATCCTGGAAACTACAGACCAGTAAGCTTGACGTCTGTGCCGGGCAAAATGGTGGAAACCATCATTAAGGACAGAATTACAGGGCATGTTGACAAACATGGCTTAATGGGGAAGAGTCAACATGGATTTAGTAAAGGTAAGTCATGCCTCACTATCCTGTTGGAATTCTTTGAGGGTGTAAATAAGCATGTGGACAAGGGAGACCCAGCAGATATAGTGTACCTGGATTTCCAGAAAGCAGTTGATAAGGTCCCTCATGAGAGACTCTTGAGAAAATTAAAAAGTCATGGGATAGGAGGTAGTGTCTTAC
The DNA here is from genome assembly GCA_003113815.1 of Sphenodon punctatus. Lineage (NCBI taxonomy): Eukaryota > Metazoa > Chordata > Lepidosauria > Sphenodontia > Sphenodontidae > Sphenodon > Sphenodon punctatus. Next base: position 897,810 of record QEPC01013419.1, read on the forward strand.
TATGGATCAGAAACTGGTTAAAAGATAGAAAGCAAAGGGTTGGACTAAATGGTCAGTTTTCACAATGGAGAGATGTAAAAAGTGGTGTGCCTCAGGGATCTGTATTGGGACCGGTGCTTTAATGTATTTATTAATTTGGAAAAGGGTGTTAAGAGTGAAGTGATCAAATCTGCAGATGACACCAAGTTATTCAAGGTAGTTAAAACACGAGCAGACTGTGAGGAACTGCAACGGGATCTTAGGACACTAGGTGCCTGGGCATCTAAATGGCAAATGAGATTTAATGTGGACAAGTGCAAAGTGATGCATGTAGGGAAAAATAACCCAAACCATGTGTACACAATGCTGGGAGTTACCACTCAGGAAAAGGATCTGGGGGTGGTTGTGGATAATACAATGAAATCCACAGTCAAAAAAGCAAACTAAATGTTAGGAATTATTTGGAAGGGGATAGAGAATAAAACTCAGGATGTTATAATGCCTCTATACAAAACAATTGTGCGACTGCACCTCGAATAGTGTGTGCAGTTCTGGTCGCCCATCTCAAAAAAGACATAGCTGAACTGGAAAAGGTACAGAGAAGGGCAACAAAAATGATCAAGGGTACGGAAAGGCTCCCGTATGAGGAGAGGCTTGGTAGGGTGGGGCTGTTCAGTTTAGAGAAGAGATAACTAAGAGGAGATATGATAGAGGTCTATAAAATCATGAGTGGTGTGGAACTAATAAACAAGAGCAGTTATTTACCCTCTCAGCTAGTACTAGAACTAGGGGACACTCCATGAAACTCATGGGTGGCAAATTTAAAACAAATAAAATAAAATATTTTTTCACTCAGCGTATAATTGGATTGTGGAATCTACTGCCAGAGGCTGTGGTAAGGGCCAGTACTATAGTTGAGTTTAAAAGAGATTTGGACAAGTTTCTGGAAGATAGGTCCATTAGAAGCTATTAGCCAGACAGGATCAGGGAACGTGACGGGAGCAGGGGAAGACAACAGGGAATGGATCCCCCATTGTGACCTGTTGGGTGCTTCTCCCAAGCCACCGTGATTGGCCACTCTTGGAGACAGGATGCTGAGCTAGATGGACCATTGGTCTGACCCAGTATGACACTTCTTATGTTCTTATTGGCTTAGGTTTCAGAAACATTAAACAAATCAAAGATAATGCAGCCTCAAAATTGTTCAAAGGTCAAAATTGTTCAAATTGATGCAATGGAGTTCACATCGCGTGTTCAACAGGTAGCCAAATTGGTGTTGGGATTGTTATGGTGTTTACACACAATGGCCAAACACGTGCTTAGGGGAGTTGACACCTGATCTTTGTTATGTCTAAAGACACCCACAGACTGTCCTAGTATCAGCTTCTTTCAACTGTAATTGAAGTTGAATTCAACTGCAAGAGTAGTTGAAAGAGTTGGGGCCTCTTCTGGCTGACCTCGTTCCAGCCGGGTACTCTGTGTACCATCAGCCATGGCCAGAAGGATGCAGGGGGGAGGGGTAGCCATTATTTTTAGGGATTCATGGTATTTTAGGAGGTATTCAGTGCAGGTTCTGTCAGGCGTTGAAGGCCTCTATCTAATGATTGATTTGGATGGAGACAAGTTAGGGGTGTTGCTTGTATACCGTGCACCTACCTGTACAGTTTCATCCCTACATGTTCTGATGGAGATGGTGTCGGGCGTGGTGTTGCAGTCCACAAAGACATTAGTGTTGGGGGACTGCAACATTCATGCTGATGCCATGCTTGGAGGAGCAGAGCATGAGTTCATGGCCACTATGGACCTGCCCCAAATGGTCAGCAGCCTGACACATGATCGAGGACATACCCTCGATCTGTTTTTCTGCACTGGCCTTGAGGTGGGGGATCCGTTAGTGGGGGAGATGTCAGCCGTCCCCGTGTCATGGATGGATCATTACCTCATACAAGCCTGTCTCCCAACACATGTCTGCCCATGGAGGGGTGTGGAACCAGTTCGGTTGGTCTGCCCCCAGATATTGATGGAACCAGAGAGGTTCTGGACTGGCTCTGGGGGAGCTACCCACTGATCTTGCCGACCAGACACTTGATGGCCTCATTGAATACCTTGCTGACTAGGGCCATCGATCAGACGGGTCCAAAGCAGCCGCTCCCTCGGCTTTGACATTGCAGAGTCCCTTGGTTCACTGAGGCACTGCGGTTGTTGAAGCGTGAAGGGCAGCAGTTGGAGCGCTAGTGGAGACGGTTTTGTGCTGAAGCCAACCAATTGCATCATAGAGTTAGTTTATGAGCTTATGCAGTAGCTGTGCAGGCAGCAAAGAAGGATTTCTTTTCTGCCCTCTATGCGTCAGCTAAATCTCGTCCAGCAGAGATTTTCTGAGTGGTGAGGGGGCTGGTCCGACCTGGAATCTTCCAGTAACCGCTGTGACACATTTGTTGATTATTTTGCTGATAAAATCGCTCTGAGTCACCACGATTTTGACGCCACGCTTATTACAATGGGGAAGCAAGAGGCTGTGGAAGCCCCGCCTAGACCAATTTCTTGGGATCAATTTCAGCAGATTTCATTTGCTGATGCGGAGGATGCCCTTTGGGCAGTTAAAGCCACCTTTTGTGAATTAGATCAAAGCCCGTCCTGGCTAGTTAAGGTCTGCCAGTAGACACTGAGGCTGTTGCTGGTTGGGGTGGTCAATGTCTCCCTTTGGGAGGGTGGGGTGCCGGGCTGCCTCAAGGAGGCGGTGGTTCGGCTCCTCCTCAAAAAGCCATCTTTGGACGTTGACGCCCATGCCAGTTATCGGCCTGTCTCTAACCTTCTCTTTTTAGGGAAGTTACTTAAAGGGTAGTGACTCAGAAGCTTCGGGAGCATTTGGACCGATTCAGTTTTATGGATCCCTTGCAGTCCAGCTTCCATCTAGACTCTGGCACTGAGATTGCATTGGTGGCTCTGGTTGACAACCTTCGACAGGAGTAAGACCAGGGTCATTCGACCCTGTTGATTTTGTTAGATGTATCAGCTGCTTTTGATACTGTTGACCACAAGTTGTTGGTGACGTGTTTGCAGGACCAAGCCGGGATTAGCGAGACTGTTCTTGAATAGTTCCATTCATTCCTCTCAAGGAGAACCCAGTGGGTGGTGCTTGGGAAACATTTTTCATCTCCCCAGGACCTCTCGTGTGGAGTCCCACAGGGTTCTATTCTTTCCCCTCTCCTGTTCAACGTGTATATGCAGTCGTTGGGCAAGATCATCCAGAGTACTGGAGTTCGGTGCCATCAATATGCTGATGATGCCCAACTCTATCTCTTCTTTTCATCAGACCCGGGCCCTGCAGTCTTGGTGCTTACACCATGTCTGGCGGCTGTGGGAGACTGGATGAGGGCGAGTCAACTGAGGGACCTATGTGAATTTTATATACGTTTTTATTCTTGTAATTCGCCCCGGGCTGCCTATGGCAGGAGGGGTGGGGCACTAAAATAGATAGATAGATAGATAGATAGATAGATAGATAGATAGATAGATAGATAGATAGATAGATATATAGAGAGAGAGAGAGAGAGAGAGAGAGAAATCGGCAAGCTTGAGGTCAAGCTCAGATGAAGAACCTTGCCACTGTGAACAAGCAACTGTAGATTTCTATGATGTAAGCAAGTAATACTAAGCTATAAGCAGTGAGGCTTTTCTGGGTCTTTTCATAGCTTCTGAGGTTGTGGACCCAGAGCATAGAGGTTTTTCCTATCAAACAGCATCCTTACAAACTCTTTTAAAGTTGTAAAATGTATACGGACGCTATTTAATCAGACCCATATCTGTGCCATACAGTTGCTAAGAGGCAACACGAGGATGTTGAGAGGATTAATTAACTTAATATATGAACAATGCTTTGAGGAAGTAGAACCCTTTTTAAATTCTGGTCTTTATTGTGACTGCATAGGAAACTAACTAATTCAGACTTCTCAACCTCCATCAGAGGATTAATAAAAATAAAACCTTGAAATAGCTCAAAATCCCACAATAATGCATGAGAAATGTTTGATTTTTGCTTCTGAGAAAGCAAAACTCACTACATTTTTCTTTCAGTTGGAAAAAATCTTGAGTCTTGCAGCTAGACAGAGAGATGAGAAATATGCTAATTGAAATGCCTCCTCAAGCTCCAGTTGAAAGAATCAGAAGCCCTCTTTTTCATAAGCAGTAAATGTAAGGGTAATGGAAGCCATATTTTTTATATTATGCCACTGTTTTCTTCAATAAAATGCACATTTCAGCTCATCAAGAGGATTGTATGCCTGCCACCAACCAGTGTCAGTATCCAATATAAATCCACTAGCTAAACTTTGTTACTGCAGTGCACAATAAATAAAAATTACTTTTCAGAGAAATTGAGTGTTTCTCACTCCATTATTTTCTGTCTCGCTGCTTTCAAAGAGGAAAGAGTGATTAAATACTCCCGCTGCCTTGACTTCTTATCCTCCAACTCCTCCCTTGACCCCCTCCAATCTGGCTTCCGCCCCCTTCATTCTACTGAAACTGCTCTCACTAAGATCACCAATGATCTTCTGGTGGCTAAATCTAAACGTCTCTATTCCATTCTTGTCCTCCTTGATCTCTCTGCTGCCTTCGATACTGTTGACCACTCACTCTTGCTGGATTCCCTTCACTCCCTTGGCTTTTGTGGCTCTGTCCATAACTGGTTCTCCTCCTACCTCTCTGACCGCTCCTTTAATGTGTCTCTCTCCAACTCCGCCTCCTCCTCCTTCCCCCTCTCAGTTGGTGTTCCTCAAGGCTCTGTTCTTGGCCCTCTCCTCTTCTCGATCTATACCTCATCCTTAGGCAAACTCATTGCCTCCCATGGCTTCCAATACCACCTCTATGCTGATGACACTCAACTCTATCTCTCTACTCCCTCTCTCTCTCCCTCTGTTCAAGCTCGTCTCATCAACTGTCTCTCTGACATCTCTACCTGGATGTCTCAACGTCAACTCAAACTCAACATGGCTAAAACTGAACTCCTTATCTTCCCCCCTCATCCTTCCTCTCCTTCCTCACTGTCAATAACTATTGATGGAGTCACCATCCTGCCTGTCCCCCAAGCCCGTAGCCTAGGCTTCATCTTTGACTCAGCCCTTTCTTTTAAACCCTACATTGACTCTGTTGCTAAATCCTGTCGCTTCTCCCTCCATAACATTGCTAAGATTCGCCCTTTTCTCTCTGTCTCGTCTGCCAAAACTCTTGTTCATGCTCTGGTCATCTCTCGCCTCGATTACTGTAACCTCCTTCTCACTGGCCTTCCCCGGTCTCACCTTTCTCCCCTCATCTCTGTCCAAAACTCTGCTGCCAGGGTCATCTACCTCGCCAGTCGCTTCGACCATGTGCAGCCCCTCCTCTCTTCGCTTCACTGGCTTCCCCTTCCTGAACGAATCCTGCACAAGCTCCTAGTCTTCACCTATAAAGCTCTTCACAACCTTGCTCCCCCCTACCTCTCTGCACTTATCGCCCTCCATACTCCAGCCCGTGCACTTCGCTCCTCCTCTGTCCCTTCTCTCACCCTTCCACGCCTTCCCTGCTCCCCTAAGCGCCTTCGTCCCTTCTCACTTGCTGCCCCCCATGCCTGGAACTCCCTCCCTGTCCACATCCGCCTTGCCCCCTCCCTTCATACCTTCAAATCTCTCCTTAAAACTCACCTCTTTCGCTCTGCTCTGTCTGACTCTTTATCCTGCTGAGCCACTATTCCTATACCTACGATCGGTTTACCCTTATCCTTGCAACATGGACCTGCCTGCTGTCATTCTCATCGTAACCAAGCCAAGTACGTGCACTTGAGACCTCGCATCTTCATGAATGTTAGACCCCTTGTCTCTCCCTCTGTTCCCCTTCCTAAGTCTCTCCCCCAGCTCCTGTCTCTCAGATTGTAAGCCCTAGGGGCAGGGACCGTGTCTATTTTATTACTTTGTAAAGTGCCAGGTACGCTGCTGGCGCTATATAAATGTTTGTTAATAATAATAATAATAATAATAAATAACCTAGGTTCATGAGGATTGGCAGTATATCCAAAAAACCTGGGAGGAGCACCAAAATAAAATCCTTTGGTGAAACTTTAGTAAAACACTCATAGGAAGAGGAAATAGAATGCAGGAGTCTGTCTGTCATTCAAAACTGTCTATCACCCTCCCGTACAATTTAGGAATAATTTTTACTCAGGATAACAAAATTTCGATAAATATTGCTTTGTTGGGATAAATGTCCTTCTTTCTTCTTTTGTTTTAGAATAGACTTCTTGAGGACTCCATGTCTTTAATTGTCCGTGCACTGTTCGAATCATTGAGACCTACCATATGTGCCTCTGACCCGTCCTTGTCTTGACTGTTGAAGGCAGGTGCCAAGGCGGTGGTACCTTTATTAACAGGCATTGTTGAAACCTCCTTTAGGGAGGGGAGGGTGCCAGCCACCCTCAAATGCTGGGAGGCCTGCCCCCTCCTCAAGAAACCTTCTCTTGATGTTGGAGTGCATGCCAATTATCGCCCTGACTCCAATCTGTCTTTCTTAGGGAAGGTGATTGAAAAGGCTGTGGCTGTGCAGTTACAGAGACAGCTGGAATGTAACAATTTGAGGGGGGAATTCCAATTGGGGGTCAAGCCTTCTCACAAGGTAGAACAGACTTGTCAGGGTGATGAATAATCATGCTGATTTTAGATTGAGGACCACTAGCCATTTTGGTCATGCTGGACCTTACAGCAGCGTCTGATACAACTGACCATGGGTTGCTCCTTCGGCGGCTAAGGAATATTGCTGGTGTGACAGGAGCTGCTGGTCAGTGGTTTCAGTCATACCTGGAAGGGAGAAGTCATTCGGTGGTGATGGATGGATATGCATCATCCCCAAGGGAACTGAATTGCAGCGTCCCTCAAGGTTCTATTCTTTCACCCACGTTGTTCAACATGTACATACAGCCCTTTAGGGATGTCATGATCAAGCACGAAGTTGAGTATCATCAGTATGCTGATGATACACAGCTGTATATCTCTTGCCCCATGAGCCCTGCCAACTCGGCCTTGGCCTTGTAGGAATGTCTGATTGACATAGGCACCTGGATGTGTCAGAGCTACCTCATGCTCAATCCAGGGAAGACTGAAGTGATGTTGGTGGGAAGGGGCAGCCAATATGAGGATACCCTTGCCTCCCTCGAGTCCCTGAATGTGGCTGGGGTCCGGGCAAAGTTAGTGGGACAGGTAAAGTACTTGGGAGTCATTTTCGACCACACTCTGTCCATGACAGCCCAGGTATCAGACGTAGTTTGGACATGCTTTTTTCAGCTACACAATTTACATAAGTTACACTCCTATTTATCTTTACCACAGTAACCCATGCCCTGGTGACTACAAGGCTTGACTTCTTTAACCCCCTCTTCGATGGGCTGCCGGCAGTGCTTATCCGTTGCTTGTAGCTTGTTCAGAATGCAGCAGCGCGACTGCTTACTGGTCTGGCCAGCTGTGATCATATTATGCCCACCCTGAGTTCTCTGCATTGGCCACCTGTGGAGTGATGGGTTGAGTTTAAGATCGCACTGCTGGTTTTTAGGGTCCTGAATGTTTTAGGCCCTGACTATATTTGAGACCTACTTCTGGAGCCTCCTGCTATTTGGGGGTTCTGCCATCACGTCTGAAGTCAGCGAGCGATTGGGCTTTTACTTTGGCAGGCCCCACGATGTGGAACTTATTCCCTCTGGAATAAAACAAATAAAAGAAAATATTTTTTCACTCAGCACATAATTAGATTGTGGAATCTACTGCCAGAGGCTGTGGTACAGGCCAGTACTATAGCTGAGTTTAAAAGAGGTTTGGACAAGTTTCAGGAAGATAGGTCTATTAGCAGCTATTAGCCAGACAGAATCAGGGAACATGACGGGAGCTGGGGGGAAACAGGGAATGGATCCCCCATTGTGACCTGTTGGGTGCTTCTCCCAAGCCACTGTGATTGGCCACTTTCGGAGACAGGATGCTGGGCTAGATGGACCATTGGTCTGACCCAGTATGGCACTTCTTATGTTCTTATGACCTGCCAAGGGGCCAAGATTTAAGTTAAAAGCCAGCAGACCCTACCCTTGTTCTCAGAATACACGCCAGACACTTGTGATGGAGGAGGAGGAAGAAAAAGGGGCAGCTGCTCAGGTGCTCACCCCAAGGGCCCATGGGGAAAGGAGGGAGCTGGTCAGCTTCAGGAGCCAGTCTTCCCCTTTCTCTGGCAAGGATCCTCCAATGGAGGTGGCAGCTTTCTTACTGTGGTTGGCTATCCAGCAGGCAGATGCTGAGCAGTGGCAACAGCAGGATGAGCAGAGACAGGAGGAAGACACCCAGGAATTTCAGGAGGAGCAGGCCAAATGTGTTTGCCTATTTACCTTCTGGGCATGACCCATCACACCATTCCTCTCTACTGCCAACAGCAGACTGTTGGGTGATCTGTTCGTGGGTCCGCTCAAGTTAGCGGTACGCATAAGTGGGTACGTCTTTTATGTTAGTGTATTGTTAGGCAAATATGTTGTTTCAAAATTTTGAGGAATATTAAAATTGGTGGTCCTGTCCTTCTAAGCATTAGGGATCTTCTGAAGGAGCCAGATAGCACTCCAAACAGAGCACAGGAGGCAGGTCCTCCCCCAGATCCCCTACAAAATAGCAGCACCTCTTCCGACTTGTCCAGTTGCTAGGAAATGCAAATGCCAGTGAGAAGCAGATTGTCACAGGGGGTGACCCTTTTCTTAATTTCCATCCCTATACTCGCTGTGGTAGTAGGATGCTACCATTTATTTATTTGGACTTCTATCCTTCCCTATCCCGAAAGCTAAGGGCGGGTACCAAAAAATAACCATCATTCAATTTATACATAAAACTTCCCCTCCCCACAACCCATCAAAACATCACCCCCTAAGGCCTGTCCCCACCCACCAAATGTCAGGCCAAATAGGAAGATCCTACACTATCTCCGGGAGATGGTCAGGCTTGGGCTTTGGCAAATATCCAAGGAAAGGGAGTTCCAGAATTGTGAGGCAGCTACCAAGAAAGCTCCACTGCAGGTCTTGGCTATAGACACTTGGCCCCATGATAGAATTAGGACAAACCTGTTCTCAGGTGATTTTAGGAATCATGATGGGAGGTAGGGTGAAATCAGTCTTTCAGACATGTTGGACCCAATATCAGAAGGCAGGCTGCCACATTCTGCACCACCTGTAGTTTCCAAACATTCTTCAAGGGAAGTCCCACATAGAGCGCACTGCAGTAATCAAGCCTTGAGGTTATGAAAGCATTATGAAAGCATGAATAATGGTGGCCAAGTCTTACTAGGATAACAAAAAAGTGTTGCAGCCTTTTCACCAGATGGAGTTGACAGTCCAGACGCAATGGTGAATCCAGAAGCATCATAATGCTATGAACCTGAGTGACCAAAGAAGGCTGGATCTCATCAGTGACAGCACTCCCTATGACAACCTCCAGGTCACAGGACTGACCAACCGCCACCACAACAGTCTTGTCAGGATTCAGTTTCAGTTCGCTCACCCACATCCAGTCCCCAATGGCAGCAAGGCACTGAATAAGCACCGAGACTGCAGGACCTACGTCAGATGAAAAGGAAAGAGAGAGCTGGGTGTCAGCAGCATATTGATGCCACCTCACTCCAAATCTATGCATACTCTCACCCAACTTCCTCAGGTTACACATTGAAGAAAAGGGGAGATAAGATCTGTGGTATTCCACAGAAGAGGTCCCTGAGAAGATGTCAATCAATCAACCATCACTGCCCTCTGTAATCTTCCCAAAAGGAATGAGTAGAATCACTCGAGAGAAGTCATGTGAATCCTTGCAAAGTCCCGCAGTCATGTCAGCAACACCTCACAATCAATTGTATCAAAGACTACTGAAAGGTCTAATGAGATCAACAGGGCACTGTTTCTCCCGTCAGTCTTAAGGCAAAGATCATCAGCCAGGGCCACCAAAGCAGTCTCAGTACTATATCCAGGATGGAAGATTGACTGACATAGGTCTAGGAATCTGATAGCATCTAGGTGCACCTGAAGCTGCACGCCAACCATTCAATAACATTCCCTAAAAAGGGGAGGTTAGAAACAGAGTAATAGCTGGAAGAGGAGTCATCATCAAGAGATGGCAAGGGACGAACGACCACAGATTTGAAGCCATCTGGCAACCTACCCAGTGTCTCCCAGCTGGCTTTAACCAGCCAGTATGGACATGGATCTAGTTTGCAACTGGTTGTTCATATTCCTCTAAGTACATTCTTTGCATTGGCAACACCAACTAAAAGAAATATAAATAAGGAGGACAGAATTGAGCTTCCCCCACCCTCAAACTCTGACTCTGCATCTGAAAAAGTACCATTACGCTCACAGGACATCAAAATTAAGGAGAGGCCCGTTCCCTGTGCCCCAAACACAGAGTGGAGTGGACATGGTCTAAAAGGACACAGGGGTGGGAAGCAGGGACATTAACAAGAGCATATGGAGTTTTGAGCATTGGGCTTGTACAAATTGTGTTACGGTAATGTTTGGTAGTAAGGTTACATTCCTTTTTTAAAGCATCCCTGGTAAAGTAGTATAACACATCCAAACATGGCGTCACTGGAAGAAGCCGAGAGAGCAGCATGGTCTATACTCCCACTGCTACCATCTGCAAGCTACGGACAGTCAGGATGCACAGAGTGGCTGTGGCAGCCAGAGGTCAACACATCCAGTGGCATAGGGCTATGCACACTGTAATTCTGCCAATTCACACATCATGGTGCTACTGCAATTGCATCTGGGAATGTATCCCCAACATTCCTGCTGGATCAAATCCCTCATATATTGCCAGGTGAGGAAGCTACACAGCTACATTCATTAGTTGTTGGTCACTGACTGGTAGAGATACTAAGTCTGAAATGAGATCTTGCTAAACCAAGTAAACTCATCGAAATCCCAGTGCTTGTTCTGTCCTGGGACAAGACAAGCACCAGGATGTGCTTGCCAAGTTCTTGGTGAGCAAAAAAACAAGTTTTAAAAAAACCCTGGGAAGCGTCAGCTGAGCGCACTGGGGAAGGGAGCCCTCCCTAGCGCTACCAGTCAGCTCTTGTCAATTTCAAGCCCATTTCTCCCACCCACCCACCCCCCATACTGCTAAACAGCTGTTTGGCAACGTGGTGGGAAACTCACAGCCATCAGTCTCGGAACCTGCACTTGGGACCTGCTGGCTTCTACTGTCCCGGTCACCACGGGATGCTCCCTTCTCCTCCCCCTACCTGTGAGCTGGCACAGCTGAGTCTGGAGACTTCCCTACTCAGCTTTTTCTGAGTGGGGAAGGCCTCTTCCCACTTGTGTGTAACCCCCCTAAAGGGTTGCCCAGGAACAGGGACCCATTTAGGAGGTTGGACGCAGGTGGGAAGAGGCCTCCCTGCTCCCTTCCCTGCTCAGAAAAAGCCCAGAGGGGAAGTCCCCAGGCTCAGCTGTGCAGCTCGCAAGCAGGGGGAGATGGGAGCAGTCAGCAGCAACCGGGACAGTTGTAGCCCTAGCCCAATAATGAGACAAGGTGAGTCAGCCCAGGGAGCGCAGGTGCAGACGACAGGGGGCTTGAAGGTGCTCACCCCCCTAATGCTTCTCAAATGAGAAGCGTGGAGTGGGGGGAAGAGAGCGCCTTGGAACAACCTGTTGGGTGGCGTTCAAAGGTCACTTCTTCCCACAGCTGTTTGTGGGGATGGGAAGCACGCAGCCAGCCTTTGTAACTTACAAGTACTCAACCCACCCCAAGTAGCCATTTTTTAACTGCTCACCAAGAAATAGCACCAGGACCGAGATCATTGCAAGATCTCAGTCCCTATGCTTGCAATTGCGAGCATTTTCACAAGCAGCAAAATCACTACTCATTTCAGCCCCAGTAATACAGCGGTTCAATCAGATTGCACAGACCTTGCATCTGGACTGACCCATCTGTAAAACCTGTCCCTCATTTGACATGCAGAGTTTTATTGACCAACAAAGCTCTTGTCTATTATATCTGATGAACTGCATCGGCTCCACAGTGCATGCATCATCTCACTGAATCACAGAAATCATGTTGCATGAATAAGTTAGATGTCACTATATCGTAAACACATGGGGTGAGGGGAGAAAACTATAATTCGCGGTATTTACTCTTCTAACCATTTAGTACAATGAGTACATAGCAAGTCTGCCAGCTGTGTATATTACAGTATTTCACTGGCACATTGCTGATTCACAATCTGAATGTAAACACTGATTATTTTCTTCTCACATGAATTACTATATTTTATTCTATCTGATCAGTTTCTACAGTATTTCATACTATGAAAACCTCCATGGATCTCCATTTATCTATAGATAAATACTACAGGGTCTTATACACCACCCATCAGCATCCTAATAAATTCTCCTTTTCCCCCTTCCCTCAATAAATTTATTCATGCAATAAGCTTGAGACCCCTTTACTGTAGTTAAGATCCAGCAAATCACATGCTATGAAAATGTGTCATTCCCCGCCACATTTCTGGCAGAAAAACTGCAACCGCTTCTTTAAGATGCACTAACTAAAATCTCAGTGACTTGGTCTACGACTGGACACGAATGAGAACATCTGACTTGCAAAAACAAAGACCTACTTCTTGCGTCAACAAGTATCAATTAGTATATTTGGTATTAATTATGAATGACACTAAACTAAGTTGACCATTATTTTTTTAAGTTTTCCAGATAAACTGATATTTGTTTTTCAAAATTTAGTCTGTTTTTCCATACCTGCCACAAGAAACCATTTAGGTTATCACTTATTCCAAATGACTACTACCATAAATATCTCATCACTTCAAGTTTTTTCATCAAAGCTTTCTCTTGCAAAATGTTAGCCAAACAGAGCCTAAGCTAGAGATCAGTCCTGAAAGGTGCCAAGTAATCAACCCATAACTCAGCAAAGCACTCTATCTTAGGTGGGAGTATGCAAATGTTTGAACTCTTTCCTAGATAAGGGTCAGAGTGGTCAGAACACTGCAGGGTCAAGCCCACAAAGAGAATCTTCTGCTTTTCTCCTGTTCACAGTAGCTGGGAGTTGTAGTTCTAAATATCATATTGGGTTCTGAGCTGGATTCCTATTTCTTCAGTTTTCAATTAAGTGAATCAAGAGTCACAGAGTGTTTTTAGACAAGATGCTATTACACGTGGCCACTCAGGAGCCACTAAGCTGACTACCTCTCTGATGGTGGTAGGGGGAGATGTGCGCTCCTGAGAGCCACTCAGCACCCACTCATGGCCATTCACAGCAAACTACTGAGAAATCTGGAGCGTGCCATGCAGGGCAAGCCAAAAAAGTCTGTGGCAACAGATGCCCACACATCCTTCACCTGTATGAATCAGGGCGGCCACCCACGCTAGCAGACAGGTCTGCTGCTCACAGGCACTGTAGGCAGGGGACACGGCCTTTGCAAATCACAGGAACTGGCTGCCAGTGCTGGAGAGCTCAGTACCCCAGCACTCACGGCTGGGACATGTCAATTTCAAAGGCCAATTTCAAGGGCGCTTCCCCCTCCTCCATGGTCCATGGCAGGGGGAGTGTGAGGCGACTGCTATATAAATAATGAAAACATACCTCGGGTAATTTTCTAAAACAAAAAGCACATCCATAACAACAATAATGAACTGGTCTTTACAGCTACACATCTTATGTTTCATCGACTCGCAAATTTTCAGTGCTTTTCATAATTAGATGAGGGGGTTCTGTTCTGCACTGCATCAAACTAAACTGCCTGCTAAGAAGTATCATTAAGATCGCCCTTTAAGAGTGCACCACATAGAAATATTTATTGTCTACTAAAACAGAATTCCTAAAAGCTTAAAAATTTAGGTCATAATTCTGCAAACTGATTGTCATGGTTAGATCCCAGCATCTACACATAGCAGCTTGCAAGATCAGGGCCTTAGTCACACACGTAAATATAGCAAACTGGAAATTCCCTTAAGCTAGCAATATGGCAAACAAACTCCAGATGCAGCTCAGATATGAAGTTTGCACTAGCTCTTGTTTCCAGAATGGACAAAACCAAAATCCTATATTTAAACATACTGCAGCTATGAATGTTCAGAGCCATTCTTAGCAGCTCAGGACATCTCTATATGAAACAAAGCTAATTCTTAACAAGTACTTCCACAAAATATGCCACTTTCTCATGCGCATTACTATACACTTGTTGGCACCGCAACAAAGTCCAGGTCTCAAAAGACGCGCAGCTTCCGTCTCACAAGAAGGGTGGGAATGTGGATCCTTACCTGCAAACATGCTCATCTGGCTGGACACGTTTGCAGGCAAAGATCTGCATTTCTGCCCTTCTCACGAGACAGAAGCTGCATGTCTTTTGAGACCCCGGACTTCCCTGGAATTCCCTGCGTATTGCACGTGATAAAGCGGTCATAGACAAGAGTTCCTCTCTTTCTCTCTCTTCTTAGAGAGAGAACTACTTCTTTGGCTGAACACATTTTTCATCTCAAGGAAGTAGAGCAGGGTGGTTTACACATAACACTGTTTACAGCTACTGGTTTATGTAGATAGACAGTGTTGTATGAGTTATAGCAGAGTGGCTCATCACAGCTTGCCCCAAAGCTGAAAAAAGAACATGCATATCATCCCAACAACTACAATCCCCTGCTTACCTCTACAAACACCGCAGCACTGGTTCTCTGGAAGAATGTGATCTTTTTCTGAGCAGTTCAATGGAGGACAGGTCTCTGTTACTTTCACTAAAACTCCATTCTGGAAATAAATAATGGGGTTTTTTTTAAATGTCACTGATGGAAATGTATGTGACATAAGGGTCATGCAATTCTTAATCTACAGCTCCAGCAATCTTTAGGAACAACTGTAGTAAAGTGACAGGCAGCAAGCTAAATTCATTTTTTACACCATAACATCAAATCTAGAGTTGATCTACTTGGACATTCTATTCCCACAGCTTATAGGGAGTGGGGGGGAACTCTACACTTAAATTCAAGATTGGATAGTTGTTTCCTCCTTCCTTAACCTGCTTAAGCACTTGAGGGAATAAAAATATATCACACTCGAATTTGTTTTTATTTTTTTAAAAGAACGTCCTTCTGCCATCTATCAGGCTTGCTTTTTATTCTAGGTATTTTGGATTATTATTTATTTATTATTTATATAGCACAAGCAATGTACTTGGCACTGTACAATCATCAGTTACAGACAGATCCCTACCCCAAGAGATTTACAGTCTAAGAATGACAAAGGAGGGGAGACAAGGAAGAGGAGAACATAGCAAAATACAAGGATACATTCACAAAGTTGAGAAGTAACAAGTGCATGTGCTTAACTTAGTTACAGGAAAGAAGAGCACTCTGAGTGAAAGAGGGAAGAGGAGGCATCTATGATGAGTCTACAGGGATGAGGAGCTAGGGAAAGCCTGACAGAAGACATACATTCTGCATAAAGATCATGTGATGTGTCAGCTGTTAATAATTCTAATACACCAGACAACCAGAGAGATAAAACACATATGGGCCACAACTGCCAAAAATGGCTAGTAATTTTTCAACGCCTTCCTTTTGGGAAGGTTGACCTGCAACACTTTCAAGAGGCCTGGATGTGAGAAATGGTGACCACAATGCCTCTAAAAACAGGCCACCTTCAGCTGTTTAAGATGGACATCCAAAAGTAGATGTACTGAAATCATAAGTCTGTTTTGAATAACTTGGCCTACATAAACAGGATTAGATGGGGGGAAGGAGTGGCCAGCTGGCTGCCAGGACAGCAGGAACCACAGTGGCCCTGTCTGCCAAGAGGACCAATACTGCATTAGCATTCCTTCTTCCCAGAGCCCACTTGAATAAGATGCAACGTATGTAAGAATATGCGAGTGGAGCAGCAAATTAGAGGTAAGGAATAGAAAATTAAGGGCACCTCACTCCAATGTCTCAGCCACTGTGGCTGACTTTCTTGGGAATGCATCCTAAAGGTTGAGAAAGCATGGGTGCAACCAATGGCTACAGTGTTAATGTGAACTTGTGAATATGGGTGCACCCAATAGGGACTGGTAGCAAATTTCAAGAGTGACACAAACAGTGCCTGGGAAAGTTGAGAGGGGGAAACATGCCCTTGAGTTCTCCTCCCCTGTAGTTATTTATGCCCATGTTGTGAACGGCTTTCCCTCTGCTGATCAGCTATACTTTGTTGGAACATACATGGAACATATATGTTATCTAGGCCAGGCTAGTCAAAACAGACTTGTGATTTCAGGCCATCTACTTTTGGATATTCAACTTAAACAGCCAAAGGTGGTAATCAAGAATAACCAAAAAGGCATGTGTTCCAGCACAAGCAAAGAGGAAAGAAAGGGTTCCTGAAGGAAAATATGGTGCTCATCATGTAAAGCAGATTTCCCTTCCCACATGAGAACAGCGAGTTAGTAAAGATTTCAGGACTGTCTCTCATCTTCAGTGCACCGGCTGCAATCAAGAATCCCACTCTGGTGTTAGTGAGATGAGATCCAGACACAGTGAGTCATCATCTTTGATCACATTATCAAACTATCTAACTGGAAAACCATTGACTGTAACTCACCACCTATTTAAGATAGGACAAAACAATTACAGCAGTATGGGCAAGGTATGTCAGTGTATCTGTTGAAAGTGCTGATGATAATAACTCCTGGTCAAAGAGATGGCAAGATATCAAAAGGAACTCTGACAATCAACTCAATCAGTCAAGTCAGAAAAATTTCAAAGGAATTCAAAGTATGTCCATATCTTCATTAGAGAGTAGTACAAATGAAAAGAGAGGTGGTTTCCATTACTTTCTCTCCCCCCCCGCCCCCCAATCTTCTTTCACAGGGCTCCTGCTTGTTAGATCGTGGCATCTGAAGCTGGAGTAAGCAGGAACAGATTTGTCCTTTTCTCTTTTAAAAAATAATAATTTCAAGGCACTCTTTGGGTCAAATTCTCTGTTGGTGTAAACAGGTGTGGCTCCTCTCATTTAAATTTAATACATAACTGATTAATTTAACTGGGTGTTAACTAACTAGGTGTTAGCCCAGTTAGACGAAAGCGGGCACTTCATGCCTATTCCTAGATGTCCTGTTTCACTGCATCTTTGGAAAGTAATATACTACTCTCCTACTACTCCAACCTAAAAATCTCTTTAAAAAAAAAGTTTCATTGTTGAAAGGGTAGTTTTCTACACAAACTAAAGAATGAATGAATGTGGTAACATCTTTTGGAGACATCCTGAAGCAAAAGAATTAAAGAATTCAGCCCTATTCTGTCAGAGAAATTAAGCATGGTTAGTTTAAACACATCTTTAAATCCTCCTGAAGTCAATGAGGCTTAAACAATGGAGAATAATCAAGTGCCTAAGCAGTTTCCTAAATCATGGACTATAAGAGGTGAAAACTATCCCCATTCATTTCATCTGGTTAACTCTGAAACTGAAGGACAACGTCAGCTTTCATTAATTACTTCACTGCCAATTATTTCAGTAGAAATATCAAAATAATGCTCTTACCCTACATTCTCTCACTGCCTCCCACAATATCCCAGGTGTCAAACCCCAAATGTCCATTATACTTGTGAAAAAATTTCATTCCTATTTGTTCGATTCCAACAGGTCTATTTCATCTCCTGCCCAGTCCCTCTGAGTTCATGCAATGACCTTTTATCAAATCCTTTCTTGCCTGACATGTATGAAATCAGTTCAAATTAGATTAATTTACAAATGGACCTCATGTAATCTACAGAGATAAACCTGCTATAAACTGACAGAGGAGATTTTCAAAATCACAATTAAATGAGTGAGTCCGCATAACTGCATATTTAAATTTAGCAAGGAGTTCTGCAACTCAAAATAAGATCACCAATATATTTGTTGGTGAAAATTAGTGTAAGAAATAAGTGAGCAAAATCTCTACACTAATTTTTGTCTATTTGTATGTTAACCTAGAGCATCTGCACACAGGATTCCACTAGGAACATCCTAACAGCTGTCCATCAATGCATGCTTATGGTTAAGAGGATGTGCCATCATTAATCCTGTGGTGTGTTAATTCTAGTCTGGATTATCTTTCAGAAGTAAAAAATCTGCTCTCAGCCTGATAAAGAAAACCTTTGATCTATATGAACCCATCAATATTATTAGATTTATTCCACCATATAAACATCTTAGGTACCATGTAAAATTTTTTATGAAAGGTCAAATTTGGCCCATTTCAAAAATAGAGGAATAAAACCGTATTCAAAATTCTCACCATTTTTTCCACCATCACCCTGCTCTCATCCAAAGTTCTGTTTATTTATGAAGCACAGACAGAAGTAGTGACCAGCAGACATGCCCTGCCCAACGAAAATTGTTCTTGTTCAAGATCCATGCTAATTCAGACCCCCAATTAAATTCAAACCACCATCCCTATGCAGGAGAACATTCAAACAGGTGTGTACCTACCAGGCCTCTCTAAAGGTGCAAGCAAACAAGACAATAACCCACATTAGCTAACATTAGCCCACACCATTTATTAGGGGTTCGCCAGATGTTGGCCCCCACCAGACACGGTGCTGTCACCAAGCCCTCACTCACAGCATCGTTTCAGAGAATGTAGAGCCCACCATACAGGCAAATGCTGGATAATCTTGGCTAACATGCGTTCACAGACCCACTTCCCATCTATTGGGATGCGCGTAGCCTCTGCCCGCAAACAGGTCAACCAGGACCATAGAGTCCCGAGTGCAAAGACTAGAACAGTCCAAGAAGCAAGCGCTCTCTCTACTCTCACTCTCACTTTGACTATTGGCTTTTGCTTTTGGAGCACTCCAAAAAGAAAGAAAAGAAAGATGGAAAACGCAGCAGGGGCGGCTTCCTGTAGCCTGAGTTTGCTGCAGCAGTGAGTCATGGCACACAGTGCCACCCTGTTTATTAGTTTTGTCTGCTGACTCATGAGAGTGGGGGGCTGAGTGGGGGCTGTACAAAACAAAGCCAGGCTCTAGCAGGTTATTGTCTCATCAGTCAACACCCTAAGTCTTTGTAAGTAGGATGCAACTCTTTGGGGAATAGTACATGGATTAATGAGACAATTAGGAGACGGCAAATAGACTCTAGCTGGGAGAAGGCATTAAGTTGCTGTCCAGCTGAGGACAACAGCTATTATATAAGACTGAGTGAAGGTTCAGTTAAGAGGACTACCTCTGGACCAAAAGCTCACTTTACACTCCCAGAAGGAGTGGGACACAAGGCTTGAAGCTAGGTCGGGCCTTGCTTCACTCAGGGCTTCACTGGAACGGACTGATAAAGGGGTTAGGCTAAACCATTGTAGAGCTGGGACCCAAAAGGGGGTATGCACAAAAAGGTACAGGACTAGGAGTCAAGGGATATGGCTCAACAGAGAGGGGACAGGAGCTCAGGGGAGGGTTCACCTCAAAAAGGAAGACCCCAACCTGAGGAGGCTGGTGGATAGAAATTGTTTTTTCTTTTCTGTTATATAAATTAAGGTGAATTTTCACTTTATCTACAATAAAAAGCACTAAAACCTGGGTTATTGGACCGTGCTTCAGCCCTCTTCCTGAGGAGGCTTATCCCACAGCAGGAGCCAAGTTACTACATAGTACTTGGGTCTTATGAATGTACTTACACATAAACACATGCTTAAGTGCTTGCCTGTATAGGGATGGACACGTGTTTGAGTTCCTTAGTGAATGACAGCCTCAGTCCTTACCAGCAACTTTTACTTACTCAGTACAATTACTATTCTGTGCTGCAGAAACTGTTCCTTTAGAA
Source organism: Sphenodon punctatus (assembly GCA_003113815.1). Classification (NCBI taxonomy): domain Eukaryota; kingdom Metazoa; phylum Chordata; class Lepidosauria; order Sphenodontia; family Sphenodontidae; genus Sphenodon; species Sphenodon punctatus. Next base: position 917,594 of record QEPC01013419.1, read on the forward strand.
ATCCAAGGGGTAGAGTATCATTTTCTTTAAAAGGCATACTACAAAAGAGGTGGGCTTAGTTTGTCCATCTATTACTGAAGTGAATATTACAACTCTAATCAAGCTTTAACACAGTTATCAGGTAAGGCCATAATTAGTGTGTTGCTGTTTCAAACAGCTATCACTACCTCTCCATTAAGGTGGAAATAATATAAAGTGTGACAGCACTAGAATTAGCATTGCCATACCAAATTTTCTCAACAAGACAGTGAAATACAAATTTCCTTTTGCACATCTTATTTAAGAGCCATTTCAAAGTGCAATTTGTAGCTGATGGAGGATATTTGGTGGTGGGTTGCTTTTTTTCCAAATCTTCTTGTTTGCAGTGTGATAGGTTGGAATTCCACCCCCAATAAAGTGAAGAATGAGCATCTTGCTTTTATAGCTTATTACCTCAGTCCTCAGTGAAGAACGTTATCATTCATAATGCTTCAGCCTAATGCAGATTTTATAACGTAACTAAAATTGTCATAAGACCTGAAATATTAAGCTGTTTGGGTCAAATACCTTGCCTTCACATGTGCTTGTCTAGCATCAGAACAATGAAGCTCTGGTCCTACTCCTTGCCTCTGGGTATCAGTACTAATAATAACAGCAATCACAGCAATTTTAATGATAAAAGATATTCCCCATTCTGCTCAGCAGGCTGTTTTCACAGCAGGTCTGCAACCAGCTATTGTCCGTTTCCATTAATAGCACAATTAGTGCTATTCTGCTCATCATGATCACAAACTCATACAATACCCAGATGATGGCAGGCTTTTCCAAATGTTTGATTTTTTTATAATTGTTCCAATGCACAAATGCATCAATAATATATTTAATCTTTAATTATTATTTTTTAATCAAAACTGTGAGGCAGCTGTTCCCCTTTGAAAATGTAACTGGAACTAATTTAGCTTCTTTTCTATCTACTTAAGGGGATGCCAACAAGCAATGAAAATTATTCAGAAAAGGAAATAAAGCTGTGAGTAAACGTCTTCTGTAATAGCTGTCCCTTTTGAAGCAATGACTCATCTTAAAAATATGCACATATTGTACTCTATAGAAATATATCTCTGAATTATCTAAGTAATGGACCTTCCTTAATCTGCTTGTTATCATTCTCCATGCTCCTGTTCTTTGTTAAAGACTGGAATCAGAAACACAGTATAAAACATAAGGAAAATCAATATTAATAGAAAAACAGAGATGACGCCATTCAATAACGGAATCTGACCCTCAATCAAACATGCTCAAATTTAGTATGTGACCAATCAGGGGCTGTCAGGTATCTCTGAGAATTTTACATAAGCTTGGTCAAATTTAAACCAGCAAGATCTGACTCTAACCCTAAAATGCCTCTTTTCGCGTTCCATGAAATGCAAAAAGGGAAGGGAAATTAGCTTCATAAATCCCTTCACACACATTTTTATTGTACTACTTGGCAATGTTTTGACTTTGCCTATGAATATACTTCTTCCACTGAAACCTGGGTCCATTCCTAAAGCAACATAGCATCTGATCTTTGTCACTTACAAGAACTGCCTTTTCCTTGAAAACATAATAGAATTTTACAAGATTAAAACTTACACGGCATTCTCTGCAGGTCTTGGTTAAAATCCGCTGGCCTTCTGCTAACACTTTGCCTCCATAGATACATTTGGCTATAATTTTAAAAATAAATAAAAAATCCAGACATCAATATTTAGCAGAAAGTGAATGTGAAGTGTAAAATGTAGCAAAACCAATGGTTACTGTAGTAAGTAAATATAGACACACTGTGATAAATATGATGTAGTCATTTTGCTTTCACGTCAAGTCATTATTAATTGCTTTCATTTATTTTGAGTATAATAGTAAATTAATTATAAAAACTATTATCTTGAATTATTTCACCACTCATACTGACAAACTAGTCTACTTAATGACCTGAAGTGATAGCTGGAATAGAGCATTAGACGGTAGATATTGGCATCCAATTCATTAACAGAATCACTTGCAGCATGGACATTCTGTAGTTCTGCTACAGCACATTTTTATTACTGTATGTCTGCATCAGGCTTTTCAAAGCACTTCAGAATAAGAGACAGATATTGATGCATTGTGTGTCAAGAGAATGGCATGTGCATGGGTTTCAGTTAAGCCTTCAGACGGTACACCTAGGGACAAATGAGGCTGAAATCCTCAACAGAATTTTGTCCCTGTGGAACTGCAAAAATGGTTCAGAAATAGACAAAGTCTGAAACTTACTGACTGTCTGAACCGAAGAGATCACTGTCAGAAAGACAGTTTATTAACACATCGAACAAGGAAGGCTGCGTGCAAAGGCTCAGAAGAAGGAGAGAGAACCTGAAGTAGTACATTTAATTTCCAGGGAGTACAATGGACCTAACTGTTGACTTGATTAGCTGAGCTGTCTTTTGGAAATGGAGAACATTGGAATATGACCCAAAGTCCCTTTATATTGTTCTCCTCACAGATTTCCTACCCCAGATATTTTATTCCTTTATGCTACAGGCCTTAGAGTTGTCTGACTATATATACTTTTAAAAGCCACCAGAGTTCTATAGCAAGAAGAGGGACTGCTTTCACAAATGAAGTAGAGGTATTGTGAACTAGCTCAGAATAACTATTCTGAGGCATGTATTCCAATTAAGCACTAGAGACCGACTGAAGACAGAGACCTTCAGTGCTTTGAGATCCTCAGATGAAAGGTGCCTGCAGGTTGCCATATTGAGCAGGGAGACAGGTGTCGATGGCTGGTACTCCACAGTACAGGATATCCCCCATGCTCCCACCACCTGATATGGCTGTTGGTCTCCCCAGAGGGCCCTGCTCCTTTTGTTTCTCCCCCTCCCGGCTGGAGAGGAAGATAAAAAGAGCAAGGCAGCTAGTTGAAAGCCCCACACTGTATGAGACCCTTAGCCATTCCACGCCTTCCCTGCTCCCCTAAGCGCCTTTGTCCCTTCTCACTTGCTGCCCCCCATGCCTGGAACTCCCTCCCTGTCCACATCCGCCTTGCACCCTCCCTTCATACCTTCAAATCTCTCCTTAAAACTCACCTCTTTCACTATGCTCTGTCTGACTCTTTATCCTGCTGAGCCACTATTCCTATACCTACGATCTGTTTACCCTTATCCTTGCAATATGGACCTGCCTGCTGTCATTCTCATCATAACCAAGCCAAGTACGTGCACTTGAGACTTCGTATCTATGTTAGACCCCTTGTCTCTCCCTCTGTTCCCCTTCCTAAGTCTCTCCCCCAGCTCCTGTCTCTCAGATTGTAAGCCCTAGGGGCAATTTTATTACTTTGTAAAGTGCCAGGTACACTACTGGCGCTATATAAATGTTTGTTAATAATAATAATAATAATAATAATAATCTACCCAACTCCTTCTGTCTCCTCTGCTCCAGCGTAGGTGGGCAGGCATGGAAACAGCAGGTCAGCCCATCATCCACAGACCCTCTGCACTGTAAGGACCCTCAGACAGCTACCTGTTCTCCTACCCAGGTCCTTCCACCCCCTCTGCTCCAGAGAGAGGAACAGGACAGAAGCAGCAGCAGGGAAAGAGACTGATGGTCAGCCATCGGGTGGGGCTACCAACTGCGCCCTTCTCACTTGGCTGCTATGCTCTTTGTATCCCTTCTGGATTTAGAGAATGGAGAGGGGGAAGAAGGAGCAGAGCAGGAAGACAACTGGCACAGGACTACAGCAAGGTCGTCAAGGCAGTTGGGAGCTCCATAAAGTGGTCACCTTCTGCTAAGGTCAGCCCGGCACTGAAGTAGCAGTAAGACAACAAAGGGTGTTTTCAGACGTTACGAGATCACAGTCAACCACAGTGAACCACACACAACCCCGCGGCGGGGCCAAAGGGTCCTGAATGTCTGTCCGACGGTCGCCAGATGTTCACCAAAGACAATCCCCAGCAGGGGACAAAGCTAACCACCGTTCCAGAGGTCCGGCCCGGACCATCTCCGAAAGGGTGGTCAAAGCAATTCCCACCGGGAAACAGCAAGACTGAATGGCAACCACCAGCTGGAAGCAATCAAAACGATTCCCAGCCGGGGAGAAAGCACGCAGCATTGCTGCCAGGCAACGAGCAACACCACAGGTCGGGGAGGGAGATTTAAAGGGCACACAGCAGCAGGGGAACGTGGTGGGATGGAGCGAGGCGGAAGGGAGAGGAGAGCAGCGGGCGAGCGAGCAAGGGAGGAGAAGGTGGAGGAGGTGCAAGTGGAGGAGGTGGTCGTGCTGCATATGGAGACGATGTAGGAGAGCAGCAGCCAGGACAGGCTGCCCCAGAGACTGCAACCGGCCCGGGGGACGAGACACCCCGGAAACAGGTAAGGGAAGCGAGGGGTGGCAGCGGCACTGGGGCACCCAGGGGGGTGGTCAGGCCGGCAGGAGGGGGGAGAGGGGGAGGGCCGCAGGCTGTGGCAACCTGGAAACCAACCACCCCCCACCCTTACGACCCACAGACATGGAAACGGGCCCGGGAACCCGAGCCCCCGGAGGAGACGGGCAGAGGGCATGCAGAAGAGGAGAGGAAGAAGGAGGGCCCACGCAGGAGATGGCCGTACCACTGAGGGGGGCAATGGGGGCACAGGGAAACCCAGGACTTCAATAGGATCTGGAGCACCAGCTGGAGCTAGCAGTGAACCAGAGGAATGAGCACGTGTACCAGGAGATCGTGCAGGACATGGAGGTGGTGGGGCACCACAGGACAGTGGCCCAGTGCCGCTCAAAGCTGAAGAAGCTCAAAAGGGGGTACAAGGCCGTCAAGGACAACAACCGGCAGTCCGGGCACGGAGCCCAGGCCGCTCCTACTATGACGCCCTGGACCACAACCTCCACATGAAGGGATCCATAGTCGCCCCACGCCTCGTGGGGAGCGTCGTGGTCCAGGGCAGGGAACGGGCCAATGTACCCCCTCCCCTCGCTGCCCCGCTGGAAGGCACTGACTCCAGGGGCCCTGCCCCTGGGACCTTGGGGAGCTGCAGGCCCCCCTCGTGCAGCAGCCCAAAGAGCCCCCAGCCAATCTCCATACCAGGAGGAGCCAAGGCCAGCACACCGATCGCCCTTGGCCAGGGGACGTAGGGGGACCCCAGTAACACCGGGGGACCGGCCTTGGAGAGCTCCGAGACCGACATCGAGGGTAAGCAAGTGGGTGGGAGGGGAAACGGACCAGAGGGAACGGGCCGAGGAGGGCACACCCAGCAACCCGACACCTCAGACCATGGAAAGGGGGCCCAGGGGCCACGTTCCGCCTACCCCCACCCACCCCGTCCCACATCGTCACAGGTGACGGCACGCCCCGGCACGTGGGACAGGCAGGCGAGGGGGATGATGGTGAACAGACCCAGGAGCAACCAGAGGTCCCAGGTGAGGCAATGCAGCAACTGGAGGGAGGGAAAGTCGAGGGAGGCCGGGCGGGGGACCTGACCCATGTGGTGCGGGGGATGGGGGGCCTGGGCACTGGGGAACGCCGGGGGAGGGCACCGGCCGGCCACCCAAGTGAGGGGGTGCACATGACCCCCCCCACGTGGCACAGGATGGGGGGCAGGCGGCTGGGGCGCCTAACCAACCCCTACTGTACACCCCAAGAAGGCAACCCACCGGGTCCCAGCAAGCCGGCCCCATGCCCCCAGCTCAGCAGATGAGGGAGCACCGTGCACAAGTATGGCGCCGGCAGGAGGAGCAGGCAGAGGATATAGTCCGCACCACCACCAAGCAGGGCGAGCAGATGATAGCGGCAATCGACCGCACAGAGGTGGACACTGAAAGGGCCGTGCAGCAAGCGGAGACAAGGGACCGGAGGCTTCAGGCGGAGGTGCGACCCGAACGGAGGCAGGAATGCCAGGAGCACAGCAGGCAGGTAGAGGCGTTTGGGCAGCTGGAGCAGGCCACTGACCAGATGGTGAGGGAGCACTCTGCCAAGATGGACCAGTCCCATGACATCGGCACCTTGCTGCTGCTGCACACGGGGACCATGACCACATACGTGATGGCCGCCGCACCACCGGGCAACCTGCCTGCCCTGGCCCCAATGCTGGGCCCCTTGGCATGCCCACCGCCTCCACCACCACCCCAGCCAGCACTCCCGCAGGGCCCACGCATCCGCCTACCGGTCCCTGTAGGCCTCCGGAGGAAGCAGCCGCCCCGGGGGGTCCCTCTGGCCCTGGGCCCGCCCCCCCTCCCAACAATGCCTGTCCCTCAGGACACCAAGGCATCCCAGGACATGGTCGGGGACACGAACAGCGGGGGGGAGAGGAGCTCCCAGAGCTCCACAGCGGGCCCAGGGTGGCCGAGAGAACAGCCCCGGAGACAGGCAGGTCGTGGGGGAAGGGGGAGAGTGGGCTATGGGGGGGTGGACATGGCACTGGGAGGAGGATGGTGGTGAGGTTAGCTGTAGGAGGTATGCACAATAAATGCACAGGCACCAAAGTTGCAGCTGCTATTATGTTTCAAGGGCCTAGTGCTGGGGTCGGGTGGGTATCTAGGGGTGTGCCCAGGGTGCCAGTGGCGGCCCCGGGGTGGTGGGGATGGTGGCGTGCGGTCTCACGTCTCGGCCTCCCAGCTGATCTGCCTAGCCAGGGCAGCGCAGATGCGCTTTGCGTATTGGTACTCCCGCGGGTTCTCAACATTCACAGAGAGGCACGGGGCCGGGAGGGCACCGGGGCACAGGGTAGTCGAGGGCCGCCCCATCGGTCTCGCACACGTTGTGCAGCACACAGCGGGCTCCGATCACCAGGGCCAAGGTCTCCACCGTGTAGTCCAGCCGGCCCGCGAGGCACCTCCAGCACTGCTAGAGGGCCCCAAAGGCCCTCTCGACCATGGTCCGGCAGGTAGAGAGGCGGGTATTGTACAGCGCTTCCACAGGGTTTCTGGCGACTCGGTATGCCTTCATCAGCCACCCGGTGAGTGGATAGGCTGGGTCCCCCAGGTCACAGGAGGGCATCAGCAACCCCTCGATCCGGGTCATCCCCATGTCCGCGAAGTCCCTGCAGTACATCCAGGCATAGAAGGGAGAGATGGTCATGATCCAGGCATCATGGCTGCACCCAGAGTGGCCCGTGTAAACGTCTATGAACAGCCCCCGGTGATCCACAACCGCCTACAGCTGCAGGGAGTGGTACCCGTGTCGGTTGACATATTCTGCGGCCTCCCCATCGGATCGGTGGAGGATCTCAATGTGGGTGCCGTCCACGATGCCCATGCAATTGGGGAAGCCTCCTGCCTTGAAATCAGCCATCACGGCCTACTGGTCCACCAGATGGATCGCTCGGTCCAGGAGCACGCCCTCCACCGCCTTGCAGACATCTCGCAGGATCCCGGCGACGGTGCTCACCCCAACGCCGAAGTGCTACGAGACGGACCGGCAGGAGTCGGGTGTTGCAAGGGCCCAGACCCCGATGGCCACCTACTGGACCACGGGAATGGGGGCCCGATGGGTGTGTGCTGCCGCTCCAGCCAGGGCGTTAACAGCTTCACGAGTCGCAGGAGGATGCGCCTGTTCATCCAAAAGTGCGCTCTCCAGGTGGTCTCGTCCCACTGAGCCAGCACCCTGGCCCACCAGCCCTGTGCCCGCTCCATGACCCATACCCACTGGGCAATAGGCATTGCAAGCAGGGCTGCGTGCCCCATGGTCTCCCTCCTCCATTGGAGCCAGCTGGCCACCTCGCAGAGCGCAGCAGCCCGCTCCTGGCCGCAGAGGAGGGCCTGGCGGGCCGCCACAAACACCCTCTGGGCCCTGAGCCGGGACAGGGAGTGCCTGCACCCATGGTGGACTCGCCGGGCTCTAGCTGTGCTCCTGGCCATGCACACCCGCAGCCAGGCGCCCAGGTGCACCTCTGCGGTCTGCATTCGCAAGAGGTCCATGCGCGAGTGGTACCACTCTGCACAGACTGCTAGGTGCATCCCGCAGGCGCCCAACTGCCCCAGCTCCACGGTGAATGGCGCCCCAGGTGGGGTGCAGCCGTGACCGTCATAGGCTGGTGCCTGTGTAGCCCCACCCCCAGGTCGCGACCTGGCAAGCGGGCTGGGGGCCCTGGGGCCCCTCTGCCCGCCCACTTGGCCGGCAGGGCCGGCCCGGGCGGGGAGGCAGAAGGTGCCCCACTGAGCACACCCGTGGTCCCTGCACGGTGCCTGCGACCAGGCATGCGGGCAACAGCTGTATTCCTGCTGTCATCACCTCCCAGCTAGCTGTTTTGGCTGCCTGTTGTCCTCACCGCCCTGATCTGTGTGTGGGCTGTCCTGTATGTGTGCTCGGTTCCAGCAGCTGGGCAAGGTCCGCACCTCACGCCTCGCTCGTCTGCCGTGCCATGTTGCGGCCTGTGGCCTTATCGCTTGGCCTTGGAGCTCCCCTGTTCCCCTCCCATCGCTCCAGGGATTGTAGGGCCCCCCTTTCCTTGCAGTTAGTATCCGCTGCTTGCTGGACCATGGCTGGCAGCACTTCCCGAGAGCTCGCAGGCCCCACCACCCCTGGCGCCCCCCATAGCTGAACCTTCCACGAGACCATGGCCCTGTGTGACCTGTGGCATTCCCTGGCCGTGAAATTGCTCCTGAGCTGCCCAGACAGCCTCACAGGTGCCTATGCGAGTCTGAGCTCCGGCCTGTGCTACTTTGGCTATGAGGCGAGCGCCTGCGATTGCCAGCTGCACGTGGAGACGCTGGGCCTGCGTCCCTTCCCTTATGGGTGCATCCCAGAGATGAGGTGCTCGCATGTGGGGTAGCCCGCAGCGGAGACCGTGTCTGATCTCTCTGTGTGCAGCCTGGCCACCTAAACAGCCTGTCTGGCGGAGGGGGCCCCTGCCCTGGCTGTGTACTTCTTTGGCTGCATTCACGGGGCCCGTGGGTATCAGCGGTCGCGTGGGGCAGTCTATCACCGCCTGTTGGAGCTTGGTAACCTTCCGTGATCCCCAGCTTCTGACTATGGCTTGTCGGAGCCCACCGGGGCGGAGCTGACGGTGCTGGCTTGTGTGTGGTCCCAATCCGATGTCCAGGTGGGGCTCGCCATGCAGGATCCCTTCAAGGCATACTACCTTGTCGCCCACCACACGTCTGCGCTGGGCTACCATCGGGGCATGCTCCAGTGGCCCCACTACGTGCACCTGGCAGGCCACCTGGCCCCGGGTCCCTTCGTGGCCCCCTGCAGCTGGCCCTGGATGCTGGCCCTGCTGTGAGCTACCGCCTCCGCACTGACACCGTGGGTCGCTGCCCGCGCCCTCCCTGCTGTCCCAGGCTCGCTGCTGTGCTGGCTGGTTCCTGGGGTTCGGCTGTCCCTGCCTGTGGCTCTGGGCCCCCTCCATGGGCCCCCCCTGTCCACCTCTGCAACCGTTGTTCCCCTCCGTGGCTGCCTTCTCCTGTGGCTGTGTCCTGATCTCTGAGCCGGCTCCTGGCACCCCGGGTGCTGCTGGCCTTCCCCGTCCAGCCGCACTCCCTCCTGTGCCCGTGCCCCCCACCCCACCCCCAGGTTGATTCTGTGACCGTGGGGTTCTGGGGGCCCCGGACTGTGCCTCCCATCTTCCTCCCGGGGGGGGGTTCGGATCACCTGCTCAGCTCTTCGACTTCGGCTTGCCTCCATCCCGTTCATCGCACCCTCACCGGTGCCTGGGGTCCCTGTCTGCCTCCTGGACCATTCCCGGGCCGCTCCCTGTCCATGTGGCCTCTCCCTGTGCCTGTGCTCTGCCCCGAGGGGTTCCCCCATGCCAGGGCTGCCTGAGCTACTGTTGGGGTTCTGGATGCCATTCCCCGTGTCCTGCCCTGCCCCTGGGCCGGTCCCCCCCGCTTCCCTGGCCCCGGGTCCCCCCTCCTCCCTTTGCCCGTTGTGCCGTGTGTGTTGGCCATCCCGCTGTGTTCTCCCTTCCCTTCCTTTCCCTTGCAGGTGTGTATGCGCCGGGGCGTGTGTTTGTACTGCGTGTTCCGCTGTGACCTCGTTTTCTCTGTGCCTGTTCTGTGTACTGCCTCAGCAGCTCTTCTACCTCCTCCCCCTCCCTTCCCATTTCCCTTGTGTGGGCGTTCCCTGTAGGCGTTTTTGGCTTCGTTTGCCCTCTGTTGGCCATGTCTGCCTCCCGCCCCTCCCCGATGCCTTCTGGGTGTTTTGACCACAGCCTGGAATTGGCGTCACATCTGTTGCGCTGTCCCGGGCCATGGTCTGTCGGGTCCAATTCCTTGCCGTGGTCCCGTCACATCTGTTTGGGACCTTCCTGGATGATGGGGGGTGGTTGTTTGGTTCACCACCGCTGGGAATTCATTGTGGTGATTCAGGGGCCCGTCACGTCTAAAAACACCCAAAGACCATTTAGGTTCTGGATCACCATCGTCTGACACACTTTCAGACTAGGCTGTTAAAGACCAGCATCACGGAAAGGCATCTGTGACCCAGGCTTGATTTCCCTTGATTTCTCTGCTGACAAACAGAATTAATTTCCAGTTCTTCCAAGTAGCAAACATGAGTTTGTTGCACAGCCTACTGCCAGTAGGGAGACTAGAATTCCATGCATTTTCAGCTTCCATTCTCAAAGGTGCAGGTAAGATGGACTATGCCAGCTGACTTGTTTATGCAACCAATGTCCCATTGTTAAGTCCAACAAAAGCTTCTTGGCCCATGCCAGATGTTCTCCACTCATGCTAAGAGAAACGTTTCTTTCATCACTCTCTTAATTTCCGACACACATGGATTCTTTAGGTACGTAGCTTTCACCATAATGCTTCATGTTTCCAGAGTTCCATCACCTTATACATGGTACTCATTACGCGATAAGACTGAATATGAAAGAGAAATGGTCATAGATCTGAACACCAAAATTGGGATCACATCTTCAAGAAAAGCTCAGCTTCGATTCGGATACTTAAACAAAGAGGCTACATTTTCAAAAGGCTCACCTTCCACTGTTAGCTGTTGAGAATGGTGCTGAGACCTCTTTAAAAAATTTGACTACTTCATTTTGGTCTCTAAATCACAGAATCAGAGTTGGAAGGGACCTCACAGGTCATCTCGTCCAACCCCCGTTCAATGCAGGAAATCCGCAACTACACCATCCCCAACAGAGGGCTGTCCAGCTTCTGTTTGAAAACCTCCAGCAAAGGATAGTTCACCACCTCCCTAGGTAATTTGTTCCACTGTTGAACAGCTCTTAGGAAGCACTTCTTAATATTTAACCAAAATCTGCTTTCTTGTAGTTTGAGCCCATTATTTCTAATCTTATCTTCAGATGCAAGAGAGAACAAGTCTTTGCCATCCTCTCTGTGACGGCTCTTCCGGTAATGGAAGTCTGCTAGAATGTCTCCCCTTAGTCTTCTCTTCTCAAGGCTAAACCTACCCAGTTCCCAAATAAAAGCGGAGGGCTTTTTTGGAAAAAAAAATCTGGCTGCTTATTTAAATGCTTAAATGGGATCTCTTGGGTGTAGAGTTTTTTTGAGAATCTCCTCCTAGAATTATATTGCTTAAAACCTGCTTTTTGGTGGTGTGATCTCATTATGAAAAAACCTAGGTTAGAACCATGAGCCTAGATTGCTTTGGACAGGAAGAATTGAAATTATTTCCTTTTACTCTTTCTCTGCCATCCAGCCCAATTGCTTGCATCACTGGTTGAATTTACACAGGGCAGAAGAGAAAGTGTGGAAATTTATAACACACAGTAAACACGTGCATAGACTCATAGATAGTGTTGATCTTTCACCACATGTTGGTTGGAGGGGTTAACACAAAACGACAGGGAACAAAGCAGAAACATCTTGACTTGAAATCCCTTTTCTGAATGTCTAAACAACATTTTAGATGCGAGAACTGCTTGTTACTTTAACCCTTGAACAAGAAGCATATCATCATGCCATTCAATAAGCCCTAGAGACAGAAAATTACAACTGATGATTCTATCCATGACTAAGTGGGGACACCGCAGAGAAATCAACACCCACAGTGCAATAGTGTGGATGGCTGCAGAGACTGCCACTATATACCCAAGAATGACTGATTGTGACCCCAGCATATCACTCTGTAAAGAAGCTGGTATTCGTAATCAATTTCAATCAACTTTTATACATCTTTTTCCTTTGACTGCTACTCTGAGTCCTAGTCTGAATAACGAGCCAAGTTTGGCGCCAATAACCAACCAGGAGCAAGTTTAATTATTCATCTTTCTATTAAAGAATCAGAAACACAGTCAACACATTGGGACGTAAACTGAAAATAAAATGTGCTTTGAGATCCCATAGGTGCCATTCTGACTCACAAAAGTCATAGCAAGAAAATGCTCAGCCCCCTAGATCCATGCAGGTAACCTTCGACAAACATATCACACTATTAGCCTTTAAGGGTGAAGATTAGGGGCTGAAAATCTAATCCACAGATTATATATTCTCTGAACCAACACACCTCCTTTTATGCACAGATTACTCATGTGTCTGTGTATAATCTAGAAGAAGAGGGGAAGCTGTGAAGTACGAGGGAAGTTATAGAGCACCAGGGCCAAGCAAAAAAATAAGTGCATGTGTGAAGGTCATTTCTGACAGCATTAATGGATGTCCATATGGAGGGAATCAAAAGAATGACAGTCTTACCTTAGAGCACCTTCCTCAAGCACGGCAAGCCAAAACAGGGTGAAAACAGACATGCAGGCGGTGAGGCACCTCCCTGGCTGTACAGATGTGCAGGCGGTGAGACGCCGCTCACCCCTGCTGCCTAACAGCTGATGGGGGCCCCTGGAGAAGCTCCAGCTCTCCCCCCCCCCCCACAACTGTTTGGCAGGCCAGGTAAGTGCAGTCTTCCAGGTCCCCCAATCACCTGTTCAGCAGCTAAGCTAAGTGCGCTCCTCCAAGCCACCACAATCAGCTGCTCAGCAGGGCTGGGTAAGAGCACTCCTCTGGGCCCAATCCACAGACCCCACCTCGCAGCGTGGCTGGGCAGGCCAACCAGATGTGCAGGCCAGCTATGGCCCAGGATACATCTCCAAGGATTTTCCACAGGACATGTCCCATAACAGCCACCTACCAGCCCTGAGGCATATGCGAGACAACAACTGTCAGCGAGGGAGCAAACATGCACTTTGCCAAGCCAAAGTGGGCCAACTCAGGCCACTGTCACATTTGTTTTCACCCACAGAGTGCAGTCCATGCTGGATTCCCCTGTGGTAGGAGGGTTGCTACATGAAAAGCATTTGTACAGCAAGCAAATCCTTGCCAGCAGCCCAGGTTTGGTCACCACTCAAACACTTTTCACACAGCACACACTGTCACACAACGGAAGCCGTGTGCTCGGTGTCAATTTGTCTCACTTGGGGAAGGTTTGGTAAAAGTGCTCTGAGCTTTTCCAGGGGCCTCTTTAGAAATAACAAAGATCGGGTGTCAAAACCCTTAAGCACGTGTTTGGCCGTTGCGTGTAAGCACCATAACAATCCCAACACTAATCTGGCCACCTGTTGAACACGCGATGTGAACACCATTGCATCACAAGGACAATTTGCATGTTTCGGCTGAACACGTGGCCAACACTGTGTCTAATAATATTGTGTGGCATGTTAGCAGGTACAACATGGGGAACAAGGTGGCAGCGCGTGCATGCTGAGATCGGGTGGCAAGCAAAACACCGATTTGCTCCAAGATGGGCTGTGTGTCTAAGCAGTGACACATGGTGAACACAGGGCCAAACCGGTGTTCATATCAAGGATAAAACACACATTCGGACACCTGTTGATTTGTGAGATTATATGCAGCTAATCCGGGCCCAGGGCACTATGGCCTTGTATCTAGCACAGAATCTTTCATTTAGATCTAGATTTTTGTTCTTATGTGCCCGGCTAAATTCTCTTCCATCTAGGATTTTAGAAGGGCGCATCTGCAAGATGAAGTATGCAGATCAACTTTGCCCTTACGATCATTTAACTGCTGAAACAGTAGAACATATTCTTTTTTACTGCCGATTATATGACAGTCTGAGAGGGGAATATTTGGCTCCCTATTTAGCCCAGTATCCAGGGAGGGACGGTTGCACTTTAAAACGTATTTTGTTGGAAGACAAAAACAAATATTTAACATGGAGGGTAGCTAGTTACTTAAATCAAGTTTTTGATATTAGATGTAAGTTCTTGAATTTTAAGGCTGTTAATATGGATCATGGCACCTGATCTGGTTTGTGTTAGACTTTATTTGGGTCCTCTTATTTCGGGCCAGATATAGGCAAATGCAGACAATGCACACAGATTCCCCAAAACACAGAGGCCATGAATAAACTTGCAATTACAACATGAGTGCAAGACAAGGGTGTAGTGATAGTAGGGACAGGCAGTAGTGCTTCACTAGGCCCCACAAACCTTGGGGGGGGGTTTGCAGGGGCACATTCCCTGGTGTAGATGTATCCCCTGCTACTGGGAGAGGGGTCAAAGAAGCTCCATTCCATCTTCTGCACTAGGCCCATTCCAACCTAGCTACCCGCCTGTAAGAAGCACTGGTATGAAATACAAGTTCACAAAGCCGCCAAAAAAAGCAGGAAGCCCTGACCTGTGGAGAGCCCTGGAGCACATGGGGCCCTTGAATAAACTAGAAATTTATTTATTTATTTATTTATTCATTCATTCATTCAATTTGTATCCCGCCCCTCCTGCGAACAGCTCAGGGTGGCTAACAAGTTAATTATAAACAATTTATAAATTTATAAACAATATAATAATAAAACCAATTCATAAAAACACTACAATAAAACCGGCTGGGATAATAAATAAATAAGGGTGGGGGACGATAAAACACCCCCTCCCCCACCCCACCCCCC
>QEPC01013419.1:937064-951825 GCA_003113815.1 Sphenodon punctatus
CCTCTAACCACCCCTCCTACACCCCCCACCCTTCCTCCCTAGCCCAAACTTACAGAACCCCTACCCACCAAAACCCCTCAAGTCCCCTGCGGCCCCAAAGTGCTCCCTAGTGCCGCGCCCTTAGACCGCGGCCCTTTGGATCGCAGCCTGCGGTGCTGCCGCTGGCAGCTGGGCTAAATAGCCCCAGCTGGTTCTGGGTAGGGTAGGGGCCAGGCCAGCCCACACGACCGGCCTCTGTGCTTCTCCCCACCCCCCAAGCTCACAGTACTGTTCTCCCCCCCCCCCAGGTCTCCGGGGGAATGGAGCAGCGGGACAGCCAGGCAGCAACAGCGGGTCCCTGTCAGCAGCCACAAGATGGTCCAAGGCACTGCAGGTAGGTGGAATTAGCAATATCTCCTAACATATACGCCTGCCGCACATGCAATACAGGAAGCCCCAGCCCCTGAAGAGGATATTATGTATAAATGAACATCAAAAATTAATTATGGTAACCATTTTCCTTTTTCTAATGGGTAAGTCAGTCTTATCAACCACACATTCTCATTCTTTAGATTGTAAGCTCTCGGGCAGGGACCGTGTCGACCTTATTTTCTGAAAAGCGCCAGGTACATCGCTGGCGCTATTTATTTATTTATTTATTTATTTATTTATATTAGTCACCCCCTCATGCCCATGGCATCTGAGGGCGGAGCACAACAAAAAAGCAGTAAATAAAACAGTAAAACACAACAAATAAAAACATTTCAAAACCCATCTAAAAAACCCCACTACCCCCCCACACCACCACCCCAAACCTTTCATCCCATCCCCCCCTCCCCTCCTCCAAAGGCCTCTGAGAACAGCAAGGTTTTACAAGCCCAGCGGAAGGCCAACAGACTCGGGGCTAGACAGGCTTCCTCCGGGAGGGAATTCCATAGTCGCGGCCCAACCACCGAGAATGCCCTCTCCTTAGTGGCCCTCCGCTTTGCACGGGGGACCTCCAGGAAGGCACCGCCGGTGGACCGAAGGGGACACTCTGGGACGCAGAGGGTGAGGTGGTCCCTGAGGTATGAGGGGCCAAGACCGTGTAGGGCTTTATAGGCCAAGACCAACACCTTAAATCTGGCTCGGTACACTATAGGCAGCCAGTGCAGTGCGCGGAGCACGGGGGCAATGTGTTCCCATCAGCCCGTCCCCGTCAGGAGACGAGCCGCCGCATTCTGCACCAGCTGCAGCCTCTGAACCAGCATCAAGGGAAGCCCCACATAAAGCGCGTTGCAGTAGTCTAGCCTTGAGGTAATGAAGGCATGGATGAAGGCATGAATGTATGAAAGTAAATAAATAAATAAAATGAGAGTGGCCAGGTTGGGTCTGGAAATATATGGATGCAGCCTCTGCACCAGATACAGCTGGCGGAAGGCAGCCTTGGCCACCACCTCCACTTGCAGATCTAGACGGAGTTCTGGGTCCAACAATACCCCCAGACTCCGAACCTGCTGGGCTACGGGAGGGTGGACTGCCTCTATGAGGGGAGCCAACACCTCCCTCGTCATCACCTCCGTCTTATCGAGATTGAGCTTCAGTCTGCTCTGCTGTAACCAATCCGACACGGCCTCCAAACACTGGGACAGCAGCGAGACGGCAGGACCTGGGTGTCATCAGCATACTGGTGGCAACGCACACCAAACCCTCTCACGATCTCCCCCAAGGGCTGCATATATACATTAAACAATAGTTGAGACAACATGGAACCTTGAAGAATGCCACAATCCAGGGCCTGGAGGCTAGAAGACTCAGCCCCCAGGACAACCCGTTGGCTTCTCCCCGAGAGAAATGACCGGAACCTTCCAAGGACAGCGCTGCCCAGACCCCCCAGGGCTTGCAACCGTCTTAGCAGCAGCCCATGGTGCACTGTATCAAAGGCGGCCGAGAGATCTAGCGGGACCAGAAGTGTTGAACGTCCTGCATCCATCTCCCAGCGGAGATCGTCCACCAAGGCCACCAACGCCATCTCTGTGCCATAACCGGGGCGGAAATTCGATTGAAATAGGTCAAGGAAACCGATGCTGTCAAGGTGAACCTGGAGCTGCAGTGCCACCGTCCATTCAATAACCTTCCCTAAAAAGGGAATGTTAGAGACAGGTCAGTAACTGGCGAGTGCGTTCACATCCAAAGATGGCTTCTTCAGCAGGGGGCGCACCACAGCCTCCTTGAGACCGCGGGGCAAACTCCCCTGCCGAAGGGATAAACTGATTACCCTCACCAGCCCCATCCCCAGAGTCTCTCTGGAGGCTTTCACCAACCAGGATGGGCATGGATCTAATTCACAGCAGGTGGCTCTAACAGACCCCAGGACATCCACAGCATCGGCTGGCGTCACTTCCTGAAACTCATCCCAAGAAGATGGACCAGACGGGGCCTCCATTTCCTCGTGCTCCACCTCCATTGCCCCTAATCCAGTGTCGAAGTTACTCTGGATCCGAGCGATCTTGTCTGCAAAGTAGGTGGCAAACTCCTCACAGCGAGCCTGGGACAAATCCCTGTCCAGGCGGAGGGAGGCTGGAATGACCAGCCCCCACACCACCCGGAACAGCTCCACTGGACACGACTTTGCCAACGCTATGGGGGCGGCAAAGAACTCTTTTTTTGCCGTCCTCACAGCCTCAACATAGGACCTCAAATGGGTCCTATGGAGAAGTCGGTCAGATTCAGCTCAAGTCCAACGTCAGCGACACCCTAGTCGCCTACCTAACTGCTTCATACACCACAACCCCTCGGTAAACCAAGGGGCCCTGCGGTGACGAGACAGAGGTAGGAGACATCTCGGAGCCACCCTGTCAATGGCCTCCCCGAGCAAGATGTTCCAAGCACCAACAAGTTAATCGACAGAGCGGCCATCAGGATCTAAGGTTAAATCCCCCAGGGCCTGCTGGAAACGTTGAGGTTCCATCAGCTTCCAGGGGCAGACCAACCTAACTGGTCCATTCTCCTTCTGGAGGTGGTGCACCGAAAGACTGGCCTGCAGGAGGTAATGATCCGTCCACGACAAGGGCGTGACACTCGCATCCCCCACTACCGGATCACCCACCTCAAGGCTAGAACAGAACACCAGGTCGAGGATGTGCCCCCCCCCCACATAGGTTGGGCAGTTAACAACTTGGGACAAGTCAATGG
Source organism: Sphenodon punctatus (assembly GCA_003113815.1). NCBI lineage: Eukaryota > Metazoa > Chordata > Lepidosauria > Sphenodontia > Sphenodontidae > Sphenodon > Sphenodon punctatus. The sequence continues at coordinate 940,218 of QEPC01013419.1, forward strand.
TTGCCATGGCAGCCATGAACTCTCACTCCGCTCTCACAAGGCCGGTATCAGCATGGGTATTGAAGTCCCCCAGGACCAAGGTCCTGGAGGAGTCCAGCACCACTGCCAAGACCAGCTGTGCTAGAGCGGCAAGGGATGCCGCTGGGCAGGAAGGGGCCCAGTACATCAGCAGCACCCTTAAATTGCTCCCAGCCAAATCGAACACCACATGGAGGGCCTCAATTCCCGGAATCTCCTGGACAGGATACCTCCAAACGGGCCATGTCTCTAAAAATAATAGCTACACCACCTCCCCGGCCCCCAGTGCGGGGCTGGTGCTGCACGGCATACCCAGCTGGAATGAGATTGGCCAGAATTGGCCCTGCCTCCTCGTCCAGCCAGGTTTCCATAATACATACAAAGTCCGCAGCCCCGTCCAGAATCAGATCTTGAATTACTGGGGCCTTATTAGCCACGGAGCTTGCATTTAGCAGCATCAGCCCCTCACTGGCGGACCTTAGACCCTGCTTCTCACTCATCTCCAGTGGAGAGGAGGTTCTTTTGACCTCCACAAGGAACCTAGGACCCCTGGGAGCCCAAACCACACACCCGCGTGGACCATACCATCCCCGTCCCAGAACCACTCCTATGGCCGCTCCTCCCCTCCCGTCCACACCGTTCCGACCCCCTCCTACCAGTTGCTCTCCCAAAGCCCTCAGAAATTACCACCCCCTTTCCCCAGAATATCCCAGTCTCCCTGGGGCTCCCTCTCTCACCGGGGGATCCCCCTTCCCATTATTTGAGCACTGCCCCCCCATCTCACCGGGGCGCAGTGCCCCCCCTCCCTGGGACTTCCTCTCTCACTGGAAGTCCCCTCCCCCTGCTTCCCCCCATTCCCCCACCCCACTCCCTGGGGCTCCCTCTCTCACAGGGAGCCCCCCCTCCCCACCACTCGGTCAAAGCCCCCCGTCTCACCGGGGGACAAGGTCCAACCCCCTCTTACCTCCTCCCATCTTCCCTCCCATTCCCTGCCCCNCAAGGGTCACCTCCCCTCCTCTCACGAAGGAGGTTGGCCCTATCCACCCTAACCCACTCCCCATACCCCTCACCCTCATACAACACCTGCCTCATCCCCCCCAAAACCCCTTAAAACCATAGAACTAGAAAATACCGTGTAAAACCACCCGCCCCTAATCCCCGCAGTCCCGCTCAGAGTCACACGCTGCTTGCGGTGCATGCCTACAACACTCACTAAGCAGCAAGCCACTTTTGACTGCGCCGGGTCTGAAAGTTCTGGCTGCGCAACCTGGCCCCTTGGTACCTTTGGGGCCGGGTTGCGCTGCTCCAAATTGTAACAGCAATGGATAACGGGTCATGCAGTGGGTCCAGTGGCAGCAGCAGTGGCAATGATGATTGATTAGGGCGGCAGCAGCAACAGCAGAGATCGATTGCAGGATGGCAGTTATGCTGTCTGTAAGCGGAGGGGGTCCCGGGCGCCACGGTCCAGCAAACGGCCCAGCCAACGGCCGACATCCTTTTGGTGTCACCCAAGGGCTGGCGCCCAAAGGCCTCACCCTTGATGTTATTACCTGGGAGGGGGAGGGAAGAGCAGAGTGCTCCTCCAATGACGACAGCCCCCTATTCCCACAACAGGAGACACAGCATGCAGTTCCCAAAAGGCCCCGCCCTTGATATTATTACCTGGGAGGGGGAGGGAAGAAAAGAGCGGCAGAGGGCTCCTCCAATGACGATAGCCCCCTTTCCCCACAGCAGCAGACACAGCATATAAATGCTTATAATAAAATACTAATAATAACAACAACAATAATAATAATAATAATGTTAGGAGGGATCCTACACCACCATTTCTCTGACACTCAGTGGTAGAATCAAGGTGTCCTAGGCCGTATTCACAACTGCAGCGGCGGTGGCAGCAAAGGGAGCGGCGAAGGAAGACACGGCAGCAGGGAGGAGCCTGCTGATAGGAAAAGAGCTGGTGCGAACAGGGATCTGCCGCAGCTTCTCTCGCCCATGGCAGGGTGCGAAATCCTGCCCTGACATGCGCAAGAGAAGCCACGGCAGATCCTCGTTCACACCGGCTCTTTTCCTGTCAGCTGGTTCCTCCCCACTGCCGCGTCTTCCCTCGCTGCTCACGGTGCCGCCGCCGCCACAGATGGGAATGCGACCGTAGATGAGAGGGCACAACTAGGAGGAGGGCAATAGCAGACAGAGAGAGAAGAGAAACTAATGGGGGGAGAACAAACCTCCCTCTTGGTTACACTCCTTCTGCCACTCATTGCAAAGTTGAAAGCATCTAACTGTATCAAGCAGCAGTGGTGCCGTGTGATTTGACTAACGTGGAGCCAGCTACACTCAGCAACGTACCATTATTGCTTATCACTTTGTTCCCTCCAAGCAACCAGAGAGGTATGGCCAGTGCCACACCATCATTTTGCACAGGGGGATGAAAGAGGGACTCCTTCCTCCACTCCAGAACATTGCATGCAGAGATATCACAAGGGCATTCCTCCATGCCCTTTGCATTGTGAGAAATACCACAGCGAAGTTGACAGAATGAGGGGCCAGGAAAATTCTGTGCGAATGCATCACTGCAGGACAAAGTAAATGCAGATTAAGGAAATACATGGTGAGTTTACAAGGGGGAAGGTGGTGTCTGAATGAACCCTAGTATGATAAAATACAATTTTCTGTTTCTGATGAATCCTAAATCAGTCAACAGCTGATCAGCGACTAGTTTGAAATTAGGAAAACCGTACAGAACTACCTAATTATCTACTAACTCTGCTCAGAAAGATTTATGGTCAACTCCAACTTTTGCTTCACATGTCAGAGTGGGAAGAAAAGTTAAACTCAGTCAAAATCACGACGCATCAATTACATCTGTTCGCAGCAACTCTCATCTGTATGTTAAACACTCTTCAGTTAGGGTTTTCTTTGCAGACGATGCAAGAGAATATCAGAAAATAAACCAATGAGACACTTTATTTGCCTTCCGCTTTTCCATGATTTTAGTCTGAAATAAATTACAGAAATTACCACAGCATACAATGGTCATAATTTCTGGTCTAATCAGGCCATGAATTCTCCTTTCTATGCCAATTATATCAATTTATTTTATTTTTTTTTTAAAATAATTAAAAAGGAACCTAGCTAAAGAATACCTTTCAATCTTGAAATAAAAGGAGGGACCAAAAAAAAGTCCATTAAGTCTTGTTATGATAAGTATAGGCCAACTGTTTTGCTCCATTTAAATTCACTGGGGGGGGGGGCTGTTTTTTAAAGTATACTTCTCTTTTTTTCTTTGTATTTTTGTCTGTTATGCCTTTTGTATACAAAATTGTTCATTCTTTTATTTATGTCTGAAATTGTATTTCTTTTTTCTATTTTTGCAATGACCTTTTGGTCTCGCAATAAACTTTATATATATATCAATCAATCACAGGGTTTAATAGCTCTGCATAGAAACCACTCAGGCCATTTTTCTTCTAGCTAGGTACAAACAAGGGGTGCCAACAGAATGCAGCAATGTAGTCTCCGAAACACACACTTTTTTCTCTTGGGTATTTCAAGAGTTACTTATTCATTATTATTTTTTCAACGAAACTGTCACTGAGACTCGTGTTTCCTGTATTCATTAATGGGGAGCTGTGAAAAATCATGAAAAGAAATCAACTCCTGGCTTTAAAAATAAGCAGGATTCTAACAACAGGGAGTTAGGAGGATGGGAAAGATCAGTGTACTGTACTTACGTCTGCATACTCTGCAGCACTGGTCTGCCACATGCACTGGGAGGGCATCAGGAGAACAGTTCAAGGGAGGACAGGACATTCTTCGACACTCCACTACTCCACTCTAAAAAAAGGTCAGCGAAATTAATTTCAGTCGTGCATGTGTTGGTTTCTACACTGTATAAAGCATGAATAATATTGTAACAGAAAACTCATTAAACAAATTAAAATATCATAAGATACTGCAGACCCATTCCCATGCAACTAGTATAATCTTATCTGACTGCTCCCCACATTAATAAAAACCACCCCCATTCTGATATTAATTATTGCCTTATGCCACCTGCCAATTCTTGCTAAGTGGCAGAAAACATAGGCTCATCTTTATGAGTACATTAAATAACACCTTTTGCAGGCTCTGTCAATCACCTTCAAGATTTTAACAATCAGTTTTCTATTTTCTTGGGCAAACAAAGGCTTTCTTCTGATATTTATCAAATAATTTCAAGCCGACAAGATTTACATACTAATTCGCTGCTGTTCCTCTGGTTTTCAAAATGATAAACACCCAAAACAGAATCTGCATGTTGTTACCATGCAAGATGAGACTGAACACCTATGAATAAAATTAAGATAATGCTTCCATTTAAAACACACACACTCCAGTGAAACAATTCTGATCTGAACACAGGCACCAGTATTCCCCCATCCACCCAAAAAAGTAAACTTTTCCTAGATATAATTACAATAATGTGTTTTCTTTTCTAAGTATTCACAAACAAAATAGCAATTCTGTGTTTCCCTATCCCCACCAATTCCCTTCGCCCCCTCACATTTGTTCACATTGCCAAGGGGTGCATACTAAAACGTTAATAACTCTCACAGTTAGTTAGCATTGTGTGTTCAAGGACTAGTATCACACTATAATTAAGTGTCCTACCCATTCAACCTGTTAGAAGTTTCTTACTTTGCATGTGCAATTCCTGCAGTGATCATCTTCTACCCACGAGTCTTTGTCTAGATAGATCACTCCATTTACTTGACAAGTCTTCTCACAGTGACAGTTTTCCAATTGGCTAAGCCTCGTTTCTGCATAATTTAGCTATAAATGAAAGTTACTTAATGTAATTTTTGGAATTCACGCACATGGTATTAACAAAGCAGAGAAGTAGAACAGCTTTTATATTGCATATGGTGAAACCACACTAATAGGAAGCAACAGCTGATGTAAAGCAGCCTGCTTCCAAGAAAGTCAGAAAAGCAAGTCTAATTTACACCATCTGAGGATATACAGTAGAACTCTTCATCTAGCGACATCTCAAGGGATGCTTTTTGTCTGTATTAGGTGAAGTATCTGTAGAAAGGACCACGAAGCATGTACAGAATTTTAAAAAGGGCCATAAAACATGTCTCGAATAAAGAAGAATCAAATTATGTGAGGTTATGCAGACTCATTAGCAAGACACCATATATTCTGCAAAATTATGTTCCAAATTCTGCAACCAAGAAACCCATATTCTGCAAGGAGAAAATTTTACACACTACAAGAAGAATAGATTAGGCAAATTAACTATATCAATTTTATCGCCAGCAGCAGATTGTGAGCTACTGCTCTTCAGCAGTTGTGACATAAGGCAATGGGCCTAGGCCATCTGCCGGTAGCTTACAGGGCCAGCATCCCACTGCGTACAGTGCAGCAAACTCAGGCTGTAATTCTTTGATACCAGGGAGACTGTGGTTGCCGTATTGGTCCTGAGTGACAGAGGTGGAGAGGCCTCCACCTCTGTGCTACCAGAGGCAGTCTGCAAGAATTTGGGCAAGCTGCCAAATTCCACTAAAACTTCTGCAAGTGTAGAATTCACAGGGTGCCTGGTTACATACATGATTGGCTCTTCCAGTCTAGCAAACCCAGGGGAGACATTCAACTGTAACTCTTGGGAGACTCAACGGTTTCATCCATATTTTTGTACTTTCCATCAAAATAACATGTGTTAGCACATTCGCAACAGGATTCTTCATTAACCTATTTACAAATGGCATTTATTTATTATATTTATTTACTGTAACAGTAAGTATAACAAGGCAAGGTAAGACCTTTTTTATTTGGCCAGGCTTTTAAGTGGGCAAGGGAAGGATTTGAAGGGTTAGGGTGGGAATGGTATTATAAAAGAATTTTATTTGATTTTAACTGGACTTTATATATTTTAATATTGTAAGCTGCCCTGAGCCTACAAGAAAGGGCAGGATATAAATCAAAATCAATAAACAAATGGGTATTTCTACACTGTAGCCCAAGAACCACTAGTGGTCTGCAGACCTCTTGCTTTAGACAGCCTGTTGTTTAATCCTATTATTATTCCTCTCTGCAAGCACTTCTTAAAGTTGTCACCAGACTGCCATATGACTGTGAACAGTCCTTGTGATATGAAACAGGAGAAAAGTTGCCATGAACTCAAACGCTCCAGTCCAGGCTTTGCAAATGCACTGTGTGCAAGATGCATGTGCACAAATGTTACACAACTGTTGTGCAGAGGTCACACAAGACTTGCACACTGCATGTGTGCAGTGTGCGCACCTCATGCGTTGCATGCGCATGACCTGTAAACACTATACAAGGATTGCTTGCATGACATGTGTACAACATTTGTGCACATGTACCTTATGCACAATGCATGTTCAAAGCCTGGATTGGGCCCCAAAACATGAATACAATTAAAAGATTTAATTTCCTTCAACTCCCATGCTCCTCCGATGCTTCCCACTCTCTCCAACATGTTCACAAAGGTCTTTTCACTCCTTCCCCCTGTGAACAACCATTCCATGAGATAGACCTAACAGAAAATAACATGTTTGCACAGATCCTCTGTCATGCAGAAGAATCTATTCCAATTTGCAAATTACTTAAATTTCCTGGATGAAGCTAGCTTCCAGTTTCCACATAAACCTCTGTCCATCCTTCAAACACAGAAAAACTCCACATATCCCAGTTAGATGAGACTTTCTCAAAGGGTCAGATTCTGATAACTATACTCACTACCTCTAAAGCCAATGGAATTTCTCATGTAGTTAGACGGCATTCAGTTTGAGTACAGGTCAGTGGTGTAACTCTGCGCTAAAATTTGTGGGAGATGCTAGATCCCCATGACCTACATAAGCCCTGTCCCATAACTGCAGAGGGGAGGAAATTTGTGGAGATTACTCCTATCGACTACAGGTATTGGAATCGGATCCAGGGCACAACTATGGAAGAAACCCCTTCCCCCATAGCTGCTCCCACTTACTGGGATACCCCCCACAGCTGCGCCAGTCTACTTCAAGGCCATGCCTTCACGAGCACTGGTGGGCACTTTGAAACCTTTCCAAACTGACCACAGGAGCGGGGGGATGGGCAACTATCCCCACACCCTAAGAATAGTGCATTTTTAATTTATTGGCATGAATTTGAACTTCATCCAACTGAAGGCCCTCCAGAATTTCCACAATTGTCATTTTTACAAGAATGTTCTGGCCTACACATCAAGCCCCATTACATCTTACATGAGGTCATCTCAAAACACTAGCAGATTCAGGAAAAAAAGAAGAGCCTAGCATATTTATTAAAGTTGCTTTTCACCCCCTTCTCCATCTTCCTGTTGGAAAATCCAGAAGTAAACGCTTTTGATTTTCCTTAAATCATGACCCGGGGTTATCATCAAAATGGATACTCATCCTTCCGAAACACAACATAATCTGGCAACTTCAAAAATGCTTTTCACGCGTTAAAGCCATAGGTCATTCTCTCTAATTGAACTTACAATCCTAACAGTTTTCAGCACTGACTCGAAAAAGATTTCTATAATTATAATACGTATGTATATTTATACCTATCTCCATATATTAAGTTAAATTGTGCTTGATTAATTTATATTTTTCAGATTCATTTACTTGCACTCTTAAGGATGTCTTTTTCAAAATAACAACACACAAAATCATTATTTTCTTTCCTTCTGAATAAACTATACACAAATAAAAAGCATCTTGGACAAAAAGCAGTTCTAAAAAAAACCACTTGATAAATTATCTTTCTTTTTTTGTGCTAATTCATGTAATAGCAATAAATGAGGGAAGCAAATGCTAATGCTAATCAACTAACAATTACATGTTCTGTCACCTGTACTAAAGTGCAGAATTCATATAAATTCTTTTTTTTCTTTCTTTTTAAAAAAACAAAACAAAAAAAACAGCTTTTACCCAGAAGAATATCTCAGGATGCAAAACAGATGCATTAGAAAATCAGAGCTGTGTGGTAAGTATTACCCTTGCTCATGAATTTATCTTTGCAAATATACAGAATATGTATCAGTCTCAGCTTTATGGATATGAAGCCATGCAACAGTGAAGTCTCTGAAACTAATAGGTCAATGGATCATATTCATGCACAGAGGTTTTTTCTTTTTTTCTTTTTGAACATACCATATAGTTGTATGGAAGAGAATAAAAATGTTTCATTTGTGTTTAAAACCTCTTGGCTTAATTGAAAAATCACTATTCAGCTCAACAGAACAATGGAATCCTTGAAATTAAATGTGCTACAAGCTGAACTGCCATTCCAAATCTTCCCAGATTTACATAAATAGATTTACCAAAGATTTAAACCATCAGTGGCCAAAAGTTTCCCTGGCTATGAACTCTTGAGGTTTGGGGAGTTATAAATAAAAATGAGCAAATGAGGTAGGAAAAAAGTTACCACATTTCTCATTTCCAATTCAAAAATAAATCAAATTTTTAACAACGGATTTTGCAGTCAAGACAAGCTCATGTTCCAGATGAGTACTGGTGTCCAAGCAAGTTTGTGGCATAATCAGACTGGAGGAGTTAAAACAGTGCGTTCAGATCTTGAGCTTTTCAATATTGATTCCTGTCAAGCATAAGCTCTGAACCTTCTGACCTTTAATCAAGCAAAGTTTTGCAAACCTTGAAATGTCCAATAACTATCTTGAGCTACTAAAACAAATCTGACTGCAATTGGATGCATCTCTCAATGACTCCCTAGTTAATTTTAAAAAGGAGCCAGACTCTATTTTTCAAAGAAATGGGCCAGATCCATGAGGTAGTTCAAGTTGAACTACACCAATTTACATCAGTAGAGGCTTATTGAAACCTCCTACAGCTCTCCTAAACACAATTTGTGCATCAGATAACAGTTCAATCTCCTCAGCACTGATGCTTTTAAATAAGCTCACGGGTGTCTTAAATCAATCTGTCCTAAATAGTTTACAACTGACTGAATTTAGACTAATTTTAGACAGTTTGAACAACAAATTTAAGACTTCCCTCCGCAAACAAAGTTGCCCGGGTTCAACTAAGGTCATTTTTACACAGATAGAGGTGGGTGGGGGGATGGGTGTTTGGTCACAGTGGGTGGAGGTGGGTGGGTGACCGTCTACACGGACACACACCCACCTCCACCCACAGGGCCTCCTTCGGTTTTCCGGAGGGCCCCATGGGTGGAGCTGGGTGGGTGATGGGGTGTAGGTGAGTGTGCGTTGGGACAAACACCCACCGCCCATGGTGTTTATACGGGCGCACACTTGGTGCGCACCCTCCCACCCACCTACCACCAGCTGTTTACATTGACGCCCCCCCCCCCAAACACACACACACTCACTCGTGGAACACCGAGCGGGGAAGGGCCGTCCGTGTAAAAACGGCCTAAATCAGTTAAAAATCAGTGTAACAACATATTAATGTCCCATGTACTGCACGGAAGCAGGCCATGGTGATATTATTACTGGTCCCAATTATTTTGGAAGTAGTTTACATTTAAATTAAGATTTTAACAATCGGATCTACTCCTTTTTCCTATTTAAGGGTGTAAGATTACATATATATATATATATATATATATAGTTTATTAGCTCAGGCCTTCGCCATGGCTACAAATACAACAAACAAACAAACCAACACACAACAAAACATTTAACAAACACATGTACATAACCAACAAACTAACAACATAATCATAAAATCAGAAATACTCTACTCAAGGTAAATTAAATTAAATTAAAAATTCATAACCCCCCAATATAAGATCCCTAGTTAAGTCAAACTAATCTATAAAACAAGGATTTTGGTTCACTTTGCACAATATGATTTATACATACAAATACTCATAACAAAAACCAGTTAATTAAACTACCTTCTATTTCCTTGACGCATACATAAAATAAGCATAAAAATATACCATATCAGTTACAGGGATAATATATCCCAACCTTCACCCTCTGGGAATACACCCCTAAGGGATAATAATTTCTTATGTATCAACCATATCTTTACGTTTGGCTGAGGCCAGCCTTACAAAAGTTGCAAGAGATACAAAGGCCTCTTTGCTAGGCAAGAGAAGGAGGCTTTTGAATCTAACTTCCAAATCAACATAGTCCCAATCTCTGACCAGAGGGTACAACCATACATTTCTCAGGACATAATAATAAGGGCAAACTAGCAGACAAGATTACATAGATCAGGGAATTTCTGGCTCATTTACCAAATCTGATGGAAATTGCTTATAATTTGGCCCCTTTCCTTCCTGGATATATCCAGTTTCTACTCTTACGCACTAAAATAGCAAACTCGGGGGAAGGGAAAGGAGATGATGACATGCAGTCAAGAACAGGGGATGGGTCCATAGGTCCGTGATCTGGATCCTCTCTTTCCTTCTCTTATTCTGAGCACACACGCCCCTTAACTGCTCATGCCCCAACTTCTATTTGTCTCACAGAGCTTGTACTAATTTTCGAAATGACAGATCAAAACACAGGCAAACAGAAGACTCCCGAGAATAGAAAAAGATCAGACCAGCCTTTCCATGATGATCTTGTAGGGGTGGGCATTTCATTTCTGTTTCCCTAATAACTAATTTTCAAATTTCATTTTACTTATTAGGGAAACAGAAATGATATAAATTTAGTGCAAAGGGATTCTGTTTGCTAATTTTGTTTTCGTTTTGCCTCTCAGGCTGGCTGACATGTACCTGAGAGGTGAAACAATGTTGCAAAAAGCCAGAGGGGAGGGGAAAGAAAAGAGCGGTAAAAAAGGGAAGGTAAGAGGAACAGCCTTCTCCAGCTGCAAGTGCCTCTGGAAGAAGGCTGCCCTAACCAGCTTGGGGAGGGGTGGGGCAGGGGACTTCCAAGTCCTCACCCACGACTGAGCCCCCATCCCCGGCCTGAGGGTGCCCCTGCCCCAGAGGTAGTGGTGCTCCACCCTTTCCCATGTCTGTACTTAATATGGTGTCAGGGAGAGTAATGTTTTCAGATAGACGGGCTGCCCCAGTGCTGGCCGCATCAGCCTTCTTCACACCCGCGGGTGGCCTGTTCATCTAAAGGCGGCCCCACCTCCAAGGAGGGCAGCCCATAGCATCGGCAGCAGAGCGGACCCACCAAACCTGGGGACACCAGAGCACATGTCCGCCTGATGCGTGGACTCGCGCTGCTGCTGCACATCCAGACAACCATTGCCCTGGGCAACACTATAGAGTTGCAGGCGCCAGCCTACAGTGTCAGGCGATCACCCACTATTCAATGCGGGGGGCACTGTGCGGGCAGATGCGGGTTGTACCCGGAGAGCAGCCCTGGGACAGACTGCCTCCACATCCATCCGTAAGCACCCAGTGTGTGTGATGTCACAGACATTAATACACGAGTAATCACAGCACAAATAGATCAAGAAACAAGAAATCTAATTCCTTAATCTCATTCATTCATTCATTCATTTATTAGATTTCTATACCGCCCCATCCTGCACAGCAGCTCGGGGCGGTTTACAACAATAAAAACATTTAAAAACATTTAAAATACAACCATAAAACATATAATAAAGCTAGTGGTATATAAAAATAAATA
>QEPC01013419.1:956875-992368 GCA_003113815.1 Sphenodon punctatus
CTTTTGATCAGTTTATAGCAGAAACAACACCGCATGTTTTGTGCAAACTGTATGAAGGCATTAGGAGGAAGCTCCTAGGCTCCTTCCTCAATAGGCATCTTGGATGGGGGGAGCGCGGTTTGATGTTGTTGCTTCTGCAGGGCAGAGCCCATGATGTTACTGTCAGACGCCGCCCGGTTCGCAGGGCAGAGAAAGGATCAGCAGGGGGGTCCGTACAGCATGTAGGCAGCTGCAAAAGCCAGCAGAGGGATGACTCTGGCCTCGGGCCTGTTGGCCTTTCTTAGTGTCTGTAAGACTTGGCTGTTCGCCCGAGCCTTCGGAGGGGAGGGGGGGTTCATTTTTGGTGGGGGGTGTTTTAAATTTGTTTTAATTATGTTATTGTAGATTTCTTATGTTTTAAAAATTGTTTTATAATATGTTGGAAGCCCCCCCGAGATGTCGTGGGCATGGGGGGCGGCATATAAACATAATGAAATAAATAAATAAATAAATATAAATATCTATATCAATAATTCAAGCCAATCTCAACAAATCTATATAAATCTATAAAAGTAGAAATCCTATACTGTATATGAACCTATGCAACACTCCTAAGCTATATAAACCTTATGAAATACTATATTCTATATATATATCCTATATGATATACCTATTCTAAAATCTAATCTTATTTAGGGAAAGGGAGAGGGAGGACAGGGGATTGGTGAATACACAGACAATGAGCAGGGAGGGGTGGGAAATAAAATATTGCAATTTAAAAAAACACCACATAGGTAAAAGCAAGGACGAAAGAATAATACAGAGACAACACTTTGGCCCCATCCTACTGGAAGGATTATGTTCTGGCCACCACGTGCGACCCATGGGTCAAAGCAAGTGTGGCAGTTCAGTTTGGAACCTTCACCCTCATGAAGCAGAGCCTAATAGAGCGGGTTTGGAGCACAGAGAAGGGCATGAGAGAGAAGTGGGTCACTAATGAGAGGGGAGGTAGCTGTCCCACTGGCAGGGAGGGAAGAACTGGAGAGTACCGCTAGCAGCAGCACCACCAGCAGCAGGGCCGGCAACAGCAGCAGTTCTTCCCCTCGTCCCCACTGGACAATCTCTGAGCAGGCACTGTGGGCACAGGCCATTGGGGAGGCAGCAGCAGCAGGCAACCCCAACCTTATCCCACAGGAAAGAGACAGTGCAGACAGCATGGCTCAGAGCTACCTGGACTAGGCACACAAGACTAGGCACACAAAGGTCAGGTGCGGTGGGCCCTGGCAGCGGTGCAACTCTCTTGCCCACCAACCAGCATGTCAAGTAAACGGGTGTTCTCTGCCACGGGCAACATAGTTGGTCCACACCATTCACAGATGACACCTGCACTGGTGGAAAAGCTGGTTTTCCTGAAGGTCAACCTAGTATTGCTGGGGTTCCCCAAGCTGCCCTGTGACTTGGGGTGAATGGTACACAGCCAAGAGCATTACCTACCCTTTCTCTCTGCAAATCCTCCTGCCTAAATACTGGCTGCCCCCTGCCAATCTCTCTCTCCTATTATTCTGTGCCGCTGGGGCACTCTGCAAGCCAACACCCTGTTACATCTGGGGTGCTGCCAACTGCCCAGTGCCCTCCTGCGATATCTCTACCTCATATTTTGCCTGGCCAACCTGAGGCACTCTCTGCAAGTTGAAGCCATGTGATAGCTGGGGTTTCTACCAACTTTAATGAAGACGACACTGGCCACTGTGCCCACACACACTGCTGCTGCTGCCCACCTGAATGAGAAAGAGAGAAAGTCACCCATATGCCCTCATGCTGTCCACCAGAACAAGACAGAGACATAGCCATCTGTGCCCACATGCTGATTCTGCCTGCCAGAAGGAGAAAGGTGGACCAGACAGGGTTTTCTTTCTTGCTCTTCAAATGGAAGATGCACCTCTCCGCAGGTGCGGCAGGCAGGCACCACTGTGTTGTCCATCAATGGTTTTTAGGGCATGACTACCCTCTAACTCTTGCTGGCTGCCAGGCTCTGACAGCATCTCTATGCCCGCTAGCCTCTGCAATGGATGGCACACCTAACAACAGCAACAGTTTGAGGATGAGAAAGCATCACAGAGCGAACTTACAACCGCTATTAAGCAAAGGCAAGCGAATGCCCATTAACATGAATGGAATGCCCATAGTGAAAATGAAATTTTAAATAAAAATGAAATTAAAACAACAAAAAATAACTAAATACATTTTTTTACAGGGAAACTAAACTAAAATGAAAATGAAACTCTGCCCTCTTGCACACTCCTATGATCTTGGTTCTGCAGGCTGCTGAGAACACTGGCCACAATCCAGCAGAGCACTTAAATACACGTGCGAGTTATTTCACTGAATACTGATCCCACTATTTCTTCATTTGTATTTATCCCACAGTTAAACTTAATACTTTGCTACGTGTTTTCTCTGGGCCTTATTATTGCTATAACAAATGCAACAAAACACTCAATTAAAGCATTGCTGTGGACAGCAAAAGAGCATCACTGGAGTTCAGCAACAAGCAACATAAAGACACCCCACTGTTGTATGGAAGCATACAGTCTTTACAGTCCAAACTACATCTTACTTGGTCCAAAAAAAGTATAAGCAAGCAGTGATATATTTAACAATGGTGAGAGCTAGTCACTCAAAACAACATATAATTGGGACCTTCTCAGACCACGAGCAGATCTCAAAAATCAATACCTCCTTCTCACATTTCAAGCAGCAATGTGAAAAGAAAGCCTACCTAACATGTCATTGATATCTTACTAGACTGTAAACCCCAAACATCCACATATATAGAAGGACAAGCCAGTATACTACATGCTCACACCAGCCCTTATCCATTCCCCTATACATATACAGGGGCAGGAAAAAGGGAAACAGATAGAAAGCCTGTACCAGATTGGCTCCTGGCTATGCTTATTTATTTATTTATTTATTTATTTATTTTTCAAATTTATACCCACCCCTCCTGCGAACAGCTCGGGGCGGCTTCCAACAATAAAATATGCATAAAAACAAATATAAAACAATTTAAAATACATCAAAAATACAGGGCCCCAGGATACATTAAAACAATAAACAATAACAGGGTAGGGGAGATAAAAACCCTAACCCACTCCCCCCACCCCACCCCAAAGGCCTGGGCGAACAGTCAGGTTTTACAATACCGCCGAAATATCAACAGGCTTGGGGCCAGGCGAGCTTCCTCCGGAAGGGAGTTCCAAAGGCGCGGCGCAGCCACCGAGAATACCCTCTCCATTGTGGCTCCCCGCTTTATGCGGGGAACCTCCAAGAAGGCACCCCCGGCTGACCGAAGGAGCCGCTCTGGGCGCGGAGAGCGAGGCGGTCCCTGAGGTACAAGGGGCCCAGACCGTAAAGGGCCTTATAGATCAACGTCAAAACCTTGAACCTGGCTCGGCACGCTATTGGCAACCAGTGCAGAGTCCGGAGCACAGGTGTAATGTGCTCCCGACGACCTGTCCCCATAAGGAGATGGGTCGCCGCATTTTGCACTAGCTGCAGCCTCCGAACCAGGAGCAAGGGAAGCCCCACGTAGAGTGCGTTGCAGTAGTCCAGTCTCGAAGTAACGAAGGCATGGATGAGGAAGGTCAGGTCTGGGCCGGAGACAAACGGACGCAGCCTCTGCACCAGATGCAACTGGCGGAAGGCAGCCTTAGCAACTGCCTTCACCTGCCGCTCCAGGCGGAGGCCCACGTCCAATATCACCCCCAGACTCCGGACCTGTTGAGCTATAGGAGGGCGAACCCCCCCAATCAGGGGAGTCACTACCTCCTTCGCTCTCCCCACCGACATCACCTCCATCTTATTGGGGTTGAGCCTCAGTCTGCTCTGCCGCATCCATTCCGCCACGGCCTCCAAACACTGGGATAGCAATGAGACAGCTGGGTCTAGGTCAGTTGAAAAAGAGAGGTACAGCTTATGCCTCTTCTCTCCAACTTGTTTCTTGGATTAGCTCCAGACCAGAAGGCAGCATAGCTTTTATAAAGCTTAAGACCCTTCCAACACACCATAACTTGTTAGGGGGGGAGGGGGGGAAGCTTGCCCATCCTCCACTCTTATATTCCTATAATTCCTATAATATATTCCTGGTTTCAAATAAGTATTGAATAAATTCCTAGAGGATAGGTTCATAAATGGCTATTAATCAAGTTGGTCAAAAAATGTGACCTCTGACTGTTGGGGGCTGGGAGTGAATAACAGAAAATGGATCACTCCATTATCACCTGTTATGCATTTCTCTAAGACAACCAAAGTTGCCCACTGTTCTGGGCTAGTTGGACCACTTGTCTCACACAGAATGATACTGGGGCTGAGCCCCGCAGATCTTGCATGCACCGCCATTACCGGCACATAATGCCATGCGGAAACTGCGCGCATGCTTGCGCGCACAGGGGACCCATGAGGCTTGGGATTGACCCCACCCTTATGTACTTATCACTCCATGGTCATTTTTACACAGACTGAGGTGGGTGGGGGGATGGGTGTTTTGCTGCGGTGGGTGAAGGTGGGTGGGTGTCTGTTTACACGGACACCCACCCACCTCCAACCATCTCCACTCACGGAGCCTCCTCCGGTTTTCCGGAGGGATCCATGGGTGGAGATGGGTGTTGCACGGGAGTGCGCACGCGCCCCCACCCACCACCGGCCGTATACACAGAAGCCCTTCACGGCCTGGCCCTACCTATCTGCGGGACCGCCTCACTCCCCATGTGTTCGTGTGACCCTTGAGATTGTCCGTGAGAGCCTTTTTGGAAGTTCCCCGGGCGAGGCAGGTGGCCACCGGTTAGATCTTTTTCAGTGGCCGTCCCTGTGCTGTGGAACTCACTCCCAGAGATGGCTCGGCAAGCTCCCACTCTCCTGTCATTTCAGCGTTTATGTAACACCTGGCGATTCCGCCAGGCTTTTGGAGAGGGGTTGGGGGTCTTTTTTTCCCTGTATTGTATATTTTTAATGGTTTAAAATTGTTTTATTGTTTTTTATACTGTTGTTTGCCACCTTGGCCTGCCCTGTGGGCAGGAGGGGCGGGATAGAAAGAAAGAAAGAAAGAAAGAAAGAAAGAAAGAAAGAAAGAAAGAAAGAAAGAAAGAAAGCCCCGCACACCTGTCGGAACACTGAGCGGAGGGGAGTCCATGCAAAAATGGCCTGTCATCCCAGAATCCCTTTACAGGCTTCTCTTTTCAAGACATGCCTATGACTGTCCCCATTATGCCAACCCTTAGGCAGAGTCAACTGGTGAACACCAAAGGCCTCCCACAGCAAAAGAAGTCTTCCCAGGATCTCGGAGTGCACTGACTCATAATCCAGCCAATGAGGAAGGGTCCTATCACAGTCTCTGAATGCACAGACCCACGATTTTGCAGAAGAACCACAATTCCTAAAGATGCCTCTATGCCATACTAGTCTGTCTTATTCACTAAGAAGGTCAGTGTAGTATTAACTTTCCATACATGGATTTAGTATGTTGGCCCATGAGATACACGAAAGCTGGCACGGAGACACAGAGCTTCTGCATAGATGCCCTGCAGAATCCACAGTGTGTAGATGGATGGTCCTACTGCCCTTTTCACTAAAGCAAACTTACACTTATCTAGGAATAGCTTGAGAAAGCTCAGCAACAAGAGACCTGTGGAGTTTTTCCTGCTTTTGCTTGCAAATAATTTTGCCCATACATATGCCACAGAACAAAAAAGGAGACCAGGCCGAGGCTTATTTGAAAGTCATGTCCTTTTTAGCATTACTATGTATTACGCTACATTCTTTGAAAACATAACATGCTTTTGTAAATATTCTTTGCAATACAACAGAAGCTGGATGAGGCTTAGTGGCACTAGAGAAGATATCTACTTAATTCAGCAACAGTTAGCCCTACTGGAAGTAAGAATCAAGTTCTCACTATGATAATGCAAAACAATTGGAAAAGGTGAAAGTGCTGTTATAAGTGGTCCAAACATAGGAGGGGAAATGAGGAATAGGAATCAACAGTGAAGTTCAGATACCTACTTTTGCAGTCATTTTAGCTAAGAGTTCTTGTAAATCCATGATTCCTTGTACGAGGCTTAAGAAATCACTGCAGGTTGGGCATGCTCAATAAAGGAAAGAAAAAAGAAATAGCAAATAAATACATAGCCTGAGAGACAGTTTAAACATCATCAATATGTTGCTTCTCTGGACAAAATGCAATTGAAAGGGTGGAAAGAAGCTATAGTATGTAAATATTAGGGATGGGAATTTCAGTTTTGGATAGAACCGAATTTTTTCAAAAATGGCCATTTCTGATTAATTTAAAATTCCTGATTTATTTTTCAGTTCTGTAATTTTTTATTCTTTTACACTGATTTTGTTTCTGGGGTGTTTTTTTTGCATTGCACCAGTTTCTGATTTGGGGTTTTTTTCATTACAGCTTGTTCCCATTGACTTCAATGGTAGAAAAAGATCTGAAACTGAAAAATCTGAAAGCGAAACAAGATCCGAAATACATAAAGAACCCAAACTGAAATTCCCCCTGGAGTCCCATCCCTAGTAAATATAAACAACAACTTTAAAACAGAGTAACTATTACATTTAATGGGGGGGGGGGGGTAATCAACTATATTTGATGATGTTTTTATGTGTTTTATTATTGTTTTACTTGTTGTGAGCCACCCCGGGATGCCGTAGGCATGGGGGGCGGTCAATAAATATAAATAAATAAATAAATCTATTAAATTTAGGAAGGGTAAATAAATAGCGACTTACTGCGATTCAGGTTTGGGCACTGTGCTATATATCCATTAGGCATAAAGATGACTTTCACATCTTGAATGATACCCTTTGTAACAAAGAGATAGCTGGTAATATAGATTATAGTCATACAGTTAAAAGGGTCCAAGGTTATTCACAAGTTTCTGCTGACAGGCCATGAATAATTGCTAAACTCATAATTTTTTTTACAAAGGGAGAGCAAAATTAATCCCACAATTTAGCTGAAGCAGATCAAAATACAAATGATTACAAAACCCTCCCTTCCTCCAAGAAAAGTTTACTAAGCATCGTCTTTGATCAAACATTTGCAAATATTACTGACTAGCTTAATCTGTTCACGTAGTCTCACGAGTCGTAAGTAAATGCTGTTACGCTGTCTCAAAACAATTAATGTTATGAGGTCTCAAAACAATGAAAAAATGTCTACATGATAGTTATTGCTTAACACCACATTCAGTTTTGGAACTAGAAAAAAATGCTAGCTAAAATATTATTTGTGATTAACTTAGAGATTATTATGCAGTTTTACGTCATTTATCTCCTTGGCTATTTTGACTCTATTCCTCACAAAGGAGTAAATCCTGTCCTTAAACTTCTTTGTAAGGAAAGCCTTCTGCCCAAAAGAGATGTTGAGGGAACAGGATATCAAAACCATACAGAAGCCAGCTCTGAGGGAGGTCCATTCTCAGAACATACAGGATATTTAAGGGCTGGGCAATGGCAGGATGACATAGGAGAAGGGTTGGAAGGTCTGTTATTAGATGAATTTCCCCATATGCTGGGGGCAGTGGAGTAACAACAGTCCATATTGAGTGCAGAATAGTTCTACCCCATTAATCCCCCAAAGTCCTGTCCCTTACTTCCCAAACTCCCCCACCATGTCCTACCTGGGACTCAGCTGCTATCAATTCCATTACAGCCTCCAATTCCTGAAGTACCAGGATTTCATTGTTTGAGCCCAGCTTCTTCTCTGGAACAGGCTTTCTGATTGGTGGGTGGTACAATTGCATCATGCATGACACATGATTCAGCTGCTCACCAACCAGGAAGCCCACTTAACAGAAACAGGCAAGATGACTGACAACTTAAGATCCTGCTGTTTAGCTCAGGGGATCAGTGGAGAAGATAAGACTTAGTTGCTTTCATCTCGGAGGTCATGGAGGGGCAAAGATTTGGAGGGAACTACTCCCAGTACCTCAAACACAAGGGGCATGTCTCCCACCCAATGCTCTTTCCTCCTCTGTTTGTGACTGGGGCATTCTAAGCTAACGAAGCATCTCCAGAATGGCCCTGCTATCACTTCATGTTTCTGTGGGGAAGCTTCATCAACATCTCCTTGAGGGATGGGTTTCCCCAGCATCGAACCAGGATATTCACAGCAAGTGCTGAGAACTGAGCTTATACCTTGATGTCTTCATCAGGGATGGACCCTGAAGGTGCGGAATTCTCTGAACATGCCCTAATGATAATGAGAGTTGAGGACAAGACAAAGTTGCTTGGCCCTCTAACTATGAACTTTAATGGAGCTGTGGAAAATCCTGATGAATTCCAATTTCATTGTACCTCAAAATGGCTCATGGCTCTGGTCTCCCATCGGATATGAAAAATCGTCTCCAATTTAAGAAGCATATTTGATGTTATCTTTACAACAAAAATATTGATTTGGGAGGAGAGAGGATGTTATGCCTTTTATTTTCAGCTACAGTGCAACAGAATGAATGAATGCTTCAAGCAGATGGAGAACATAGAACTGAACATGGCCAAGACTGAACTCCTCATTTTTCCTCCCTCCCCCTCCTCTCCCTCTGACCTGACCGTCTGCATTGATGGGGTCACCATCCGTCCTGTTCTCCGTGCCCGCAGCTTGGGCTTCATTTTTGACACGCACCTCTCCTTTAAACCCTACATTGACTCTGTGGCCAAATCCTGCCGATTCGCTCTCCTCAACATTGCCCGCATTCGCCCCTTTCTATCTGTCTCCTCGGCCAAAATCCTTGTTCATGCCATGGTTATCTCTCGCCTCGACTACTGCAACCTCCTCCTTGCTGGCCTCCCTCGCTCCCACCTGTCCCCCCTTGTGGCGATCCAAAACTCTGCCGCCAAGGTCATTCACTCTGCCCGTCGCTTCGACCATGTGACGCCTCTCCTCCTCTCCCTTCACTGGCTCCCCCTTCCTGAACGTATCCTGTTCAAACTCCTGGTTTTCACGTTCAAATCGCTCCATGACCAAGCTCCCCCTTACCTCTCGGACCTAATCGCCCTACGCGCTCCTGCGCGCGCTCTCCGCTCTTCCGCTGTCCCCTCCCTCGCTCTCCCTCGCTTCTCCTGCTCGCCCAACCGCCTTCGTCCCTTCTCCCTCGCTGCCCCGCATGCCTGGAACTCCCTCCCTGCCGACGTCCGCCTCGCCTCCTCCCTCCGCTCCTTCAAATCCCTCCTCAAGACCCACCTTTTCCATGCTGCCTTTCCCAATGCCCTCTAGTCTTTCCCCTTGCTCTTACTGTCAGCCCTCCTCTGCTGACTGCTGCTACCGACCACCTTGTAACCAAGCCAAGTACACGCACCTGAGACTTCGCATCCGCCTGAATGTTTGTTTGTCTTCTCCCATGTCTCTCCCGCTGTCCCCTCTCCTTGTCTCCCCCTCCTTGTCTTTTAGATTGTAAGCCACAGGTAGGGACCGCAGCTGATTATATGTTCTGTACAGCGCCAGGTTGTTACTGGCGCTTTATAAATGTTTAATAATAATAATAATAATAATATCTTATTCAGAATACTGAATTTAATCTATGAATGAAATATAGGTCCATGATGCTGCTTCCAGCTTTGCAAATGCAGTAACATCTAACATTTATGTGCTCATTTTCTAAAACAGCAGAAGGTAATCAGCAAATACTGCTTCTTGCTTATTTCAAGATCAAGTATTAATTGAAAATATTAATGGCAATAACCAGGTCACACCACTTCACTCACTGAATGTTCACATTTGTTAACCTTTTCATCTGTGAGAATAATAAAGTCATCAGAATAATAAGAAATGACATTTTCACTGGGTGGGGAGTAACCTATAAAGAAATCCTGAATACTATTAATAGGAGACAACCAGTGAACAATTAATAGCAGCAAAACAAAAAAATCCTACAATTTTAAAGCTTGATTGACTCAGATAATGGCTCCAATCCTCAAAGTATAAGGCTAACACAAGTTCCATTCACTTTAATGGAGCTTGTGTTAGCACAGCTCTTTGAGAACCAAAGACAAAAGCTTAAATAACCCTGCATAAAAGCAAAGACTTCCAGCACATCCTACTATACAACGTAGTCCAAAATCTAACCTTGATGCTGAAGAGTACAGAATCCTCAACTCAGAACATCATTTCTCTTTGGGAAAGGTGATTTAACATGAGCTAAAATGATCTGTTTAAGTGCTCGCTCAGGATCGTAGTACATAGCTTATGATTTTATGTTTAGATGTAAAACTATATGTAATTATGGAGGAGGGAGGTGTGAATATCTACATCCCAGCATGTTACTGTGCAAAATGTGTGACATATCATTCACAAAACAGGACCCTGTAGATGTAATCCAAGATTAATAACTCACTTTCACAGAGATGTTGATAGAGTTGGCTGTAGAGGGGAACCTTACCATATAAACAGGATTAACTCAATGTTATTTTCGTAACAGCAAAGCTTCAGCTCTAAGGCCACATATCTTCAAGTCACGCCACAGTAGTTCCATGTGGTCTCAGTGAAGTTTCACTCTAACCAAAGATGTTCGAATGTTTTGCAGATTCGCCGGAATGTTAAAAGGCTTGGGGCCAGGCGGGCTTCCTCCGGGAGGGAATTCCAAAGGCGCGGCGCGGCCACTGAGAATGCCCTCTCCATTGTGGCCCCCCGCTTAACATGGGGGACCTCCAAGAAGGCACCCCCAGCAGACCGAAGGAGTCGCTCTGGGGTGCAGGGGGCAAGGAGGTCCCTGAGGTATGAGGGGCCCAGACCGTGAAGGGCCCCTTCTATTGTGCTTTCATTCAAAATATGGCCTTCCATTCTGCTTCTCTACAAACAAAAGTCCCCCTACTGGCCACTTCCTGGGGAGGTTTGGGCACATAAAACACCCACTAAGTCAGCTCTTAAGGAAAACATAGTTTAAAATCAATGGACTTGCACCTGAATAAACAGTGAAGTCTATTAGTGGGACTTTTGGGTGCTCAGTGCTTCTAAGGATTTCCTCTTCCAAGTGGGTTCTACTAATATATGATTTTTGTATTAAATATTTATCTCAAATATCTGTCCTGACATTTCATCAGTTTCACTATGGGTGAAGTCACAAGCGATGACTGAGCTGCCGTGTCCTAGACTGACCCAGGACAGGTGCTGGCCAGAGCACAAGCCACACATACTGTCAGACGGACTGATGACTGCACAGTCCAGGGGCAGGGAGAACAAGGAATGGGCAGCCAGTCATCCCTGTCCCCACAATGCACACAGCACCCCCACCATAACAGGCAGCCATGGCAGCCAATGATAGCTTCCATGGCAACCAGCTATGGCAGAGGCAGTCCGGGCTGGCAGACTGGTCCAGAAACAGACATACAGCCAACCTTAGCACCATCAGAGCGGACCCTAGCCTGGGCTGTGATCCCAGAGATCTCCAGGATCACAGTCCTTGTTAGTCACCAGAACAATCCTGGATACCCCGTATCGAACATCTGGTGGCGCCTGCACACACAAGCAGGTGGGGTCTGTGCACAAACGTGGCATAGCAGGCCGAACCAGTCCTCTGTCACATTTGTTTTTACCCTTAGTATGGCTCCTTTCATTTGTGTGAAGTCTCACTGAAATCAAATGAGTTATGCAATGACAGACCTTAATGTAGGTTCAGAGACTTATGTTATTAGAGACCTCATGTTAGATGCCTATAATGCAGAAGCAATGGTACATTTATAGCTTTAATTACTCCCTAATGAACTGCTCTATTCGTATTATATGGTAAAGTAGATACACTCTGTGAACTGATAATTTAACTTCTTGTGTTTTAAATGACCTGGTTTTCATATTGATACTCTCTCTCTTTAAAGCGCCCTTTACCTGGAAGTCTTTTTATATGAATCACCCCCATCTTCTTGTGCCTGAACTATAGCTGCCATGTGTCTATCAGATTTAGGCTTTATGACAGAGGTTCTCAAACTGTGGCTTGTGGCTTAAGACACCAAGTAGGGCTGCACTCTATGTGGGTGGGGTTGCGATCCCCATTATATTTAATATACTTTTCTATGTCTTTGTTGCTGTCTGGAGTCACAGGGTTATATTTAAATCTCAAAATGAGGTCACATGGGGAAATAGAGGTTACTCTGTTCTTCGAGAGAGCTCCGCAAATTCTCACTAATGGAATTCACTTCCTGCTCCGCAGGTACCGGAAAAACCTCTTGTCAGCAGTTTCCAGGCAGAAGATGTCCTGGAAAGAACTAGAATAAGGTGAGGGCTCCGCCCCTCCCTCCCCCCTCCCGCTCGGGAAAAGCGCGGGCTCCAGGTCGCGTGAGAGGAGGCGGCTATAAAAGGAGGCGGAGCCCTCGCCGCCTCAGTTCCTTCCAACTCCGGTCCAGGAAGACCAACGGTAGCTTCCGAGACAGAGGGGAAGGCCGGGCGGGTCATGAGAATTCGCGGAGCTCTCTCGAAGAACAGAGTTACTGGTAAGTAACCTCTATTTCTTCTTCGAGGATCTCTGCGATTCTCACTAATGGGAGAGTGAGTAGCAGAGAAAGACATACCTTTGGTGGAGGGAATTGAGGAAGTCAATGGAGTATGGATTGCAATACTGCTCTGCCAAGGCCTGAGCCTGTAGATGCGTCCATGTCTAGCGAGTAGTGCTTGGTGAAAGTATGCACTGAGGCCCAAGTGGCTGCTTTACAGATGTTCTGTATAGGGACTCCACGGAAGTTGGCAATCGAAGAGGCAACTGCTCTGGTAGAGTGAGCACGAAGGTGAGGAGGGGGGATCTTGCCCGCTTGTTCATAACACCTACGTATGCGGAGTAAAATCCATTTAGAGAGTCTCTGGGAAGTAACCTTAACTCCAATACGTTGGCCACCATAGGACACAAAGAGGGCATCAGAAGCTTTGAAAGTGCGATTACGGGAAAGGTAAAAGGATAGCGCTCGCTTGACATCTAAAGTATGGAGAACTCGGTCTGTAGGGGAAAAATGTGGTTTAGGAAAAAACACAGGCAAGGAGATGGTCTGGTTTAGATGAAAAGGCGAAACCACCTTAGGGACAAAGGAGGGATCTGTCCTGAGGTCTACTTTTTCCAGATGAAAAACGGTGTATGGAGGTGAGGCCCGGAGGGCTGAGAGCTCTGAAACTCTCCTAGCAGACGTGATAGCTAGTAAGAAAGCAGTTTTAATCAACAGGTTCTCCAGGGAAGAGGATGCCATAGGTTCAAAGGGAGGTCGAATCAGCTCGGTGAAGACCAGATTGAGATCCCACGGTTGCATAGGTTGGGAGGCAGGAGGAAAGGAGTTGACTAGCCCTCTCCAGAAGGTTCTCATGAGGGGATGAGAGAAGAGTGTCTCTGTGCCAGCAAGATGGAGACAAGAGGAGAGTGCAGCAAGGTGTACTTTGAGGGAAGGGATGGACAGTCCCAAGTTGTGGAGATGTAATAGGTATCGAAAAACGTGGTTCATAGACAGATTGTGTACCTCGCAGGGTAGGGAAGTGCACCAAGTCATGAAGCGTTTCCACTTTGCTGCGTAGCAGGCTCGAGTTGAGGGATGATGGGAATTGAGTAGGATCCCAGCCACTTCGGGAGAGGCGTCATGTATCAGAACTGGATCAACCAGGCGGAGAGATGGAACGACCGCAGGTCGTGGTGTAGGATCAACCCTTGGTCCTTCGATAGCAGGTCGGGAAGGAGAGGAAGACTGACTATGTCGATGGAGACGGCTTGGAGAGTTTGATACCACGGTTGGCAGGGCCACGCCGGAGCTATGAGGATGACGTGAGCACAATCTGACTGAATCTTGTGCAGGACTCTGTAGATTAGAGGGATGGGAGGAAACACATATAGCAAGAGCCCTTTCCAAGAAATGGCGAAGGCATCGGAGATCGAGCCCTGAGTGTGACCTGCCCTGCTGCAAAAGTTGAGGAGTTTTGCGTTCTCTCGAGAGGCGAAGAGATCGATAGAGGGAGTGCCCCATCGCTGGAAAATATCTGCTAGGACACTGTCGTTGAGGGCCCACTCGTGCTGATCGGTGGATCTGCGGCTGAGCTGGTCGGCCAGAGAATTGTCTTGTCCTGCTAGGTGGACTGCAAGCACATGTATATTGTGATGAATACACCACTCCCAGATGGCCTGAGCCTCTAGGGAGAGGCGGGTGGATCTTGCACCTCCCTGTTTGTTTATGTACCACATAACTGTGGTGTTGTCTGTTAGAATTAAGACATTGTCTCCCCTGATGTGATAGAGGAGAGCCGTGAGTGCCCATCGAATGGCGCGAAGTTCTAGTAAGTTGATCTGCATGAGACTCTCCTCTTGAGACCAGAGGCCATGGACCGTGATGTGGTCTATGTGAGCGCCCCATCCTGTGAGCGATGCATCCGTAGTAAGGGTCAAGTGCACAGGAGGTGGGTCGAAAGGCATGCCCGCAAGCACCTGTTGAGAACCGGTCCACCAAAGAAGGGCGTGGTAGACTTCCTGAGGAATGGTTATGTGCATGGAGAGAGGATGATGGGGGGGGTCGTAGGCCCGAGTGAGCCATTGCTGGAGCGGTCGAAACCGGAGGCGAGCGTAGGAGGTTACTGCTGTAGTTGCTGCCATCAGACCTTGGAGGTGAAGGAAGAGGCGTACTGGTCTCCTTGGCTTTGTTTGAAGGGATCGTATAGTAGCGAGTAAGTCGTGAAACCTGTTGTTGGGTAGGAAAGCTTTTGTCTGTGTGGTGTCGAGGATCGCTCCTATAAACTGAAGTCGTTGCGTCAGGAGGAGATGAGACTTCCTGTAGTTGATGATAAAGCCCAACTCCTGCAACTCTGGGCCTCCTGCAGACCTTAGAGCCAGGTGGAGATGGTCTGTTAGAATAAGGGGGGATGTTGCCGCAAACAACCAGTCGTCTAGGTACGGGAATACCCTGATGCCCAGGGTTCTGAGGTGGGTAGCGACTACTGCCACGCACTTTGTGAACACCCTGGGGGCTGTAAACAGGCCGAAGGGGAGCACAGAATACTGGAAGTGGTGATTGCCTACAAGAAAACGTAAGTAGCGTCTATGAGGGACCTTAACGGGAATATGGAAGTAAGCGTCCTTCAGGTCAAGGGAGGCCAACCAATCTCATTTTTGGAGGCCCAGATAGATAATAATAAAGGAAGTCATGTGAAACTTAAACTTCCGAATATACTTATTTAGCTGGCGAAGGTCGAGTATAGGTCGGAAGCCCTCGTCCTCCTTAGGGACGAGGAAATAACTGGAAAAGAAACCTGTGTTTTGCTGAACCCGAGGGACTTCCTCAATAGCCCCCTTGGAAAAAAGTTCCTGAACCTCAAGTAGTATTTGAGGTTTGGGGGGGGGGGGGGAGGGGGAGGGGAGTCGGGCGGCAGAGTGTGGAACTGGATAGAATATCCACAGGCAACGATCTCTTTAACCCAACAGTCTGAGGTGAAAGAGGCCCACTGATTGAAAAAGGGCCGGAGACGGTTGTGGAATAGGGGAGAGTTTAGAGAAACTCCCTTGACCTGAGCTGTTTCAAAAACGCTGCTTAGGGAGGAGTCCCATAGACAAGGTAGAAGAGGGCTTGCCCCTGCCCCTCTGTTTTGAGAAGCGCCTACGGGATTGGGAGGACCGCTGTTGTTGTTGGGGTGAAAACCTCTTATTATTTAGAAATGAAGGCTGGTAGCGATGCCTGGCCTGGTAGGGATGGTAAGCATGGGAGGTGGAGGAGGAAAAGAAGGGCCTCTTTCTATTAGACTGAATCACCCTGGTAGATCTGGCAGTTTGACACATTTCCTTGACCTTCTTTAATGTTTCATCGGTAGAAGTTGCAAAGAGACCATCCCCATCGAAGGGGAGGTCCTCAATGCAGGTCTTGCTTTTGGGGGCTAGGGCGGTGGATCGCAACCAAGCATGGCATCTGAGGGTAATAGCAGAGGCCATACCTCTGATATTGGCGTCAGCTATATGCATGTTAGCCGTAAGCTGGAACCTGGCTATCTGTATGCCCTCCTGTTGTGGGGCTAGAATCTGTGCTGGGTCGGAAGCCCTACTCAGCTGAGCCCAGAGCCAATGCTGGTAGCCGCAGAGGGTGGAGCCGTAGTTGGCAGCTCAGAGGGAAAGGGTCTTCAAAGAAAATATCTTACGGCCTAATACATCCAGGCGTCTACCTTCCTTATCTGCAGGGGATGTTTGGAACCCACCCGCCCTAGATTTCAAAGAAGCTGTGGCTATAACTAGGGAGTTGGGAACAGGGTGTCTATAGAACATTTCCGCTCCCTCCCTCGGTACAGCATAAAGGGAGTCTGCCAACTTGTTGGTGGGTAAGGTGGAAGTGGGTTTAGCCCACACTGACTTTGAAGGTTCTAGCAGTTGATCCAAAATTGGGAGCATAATCTGCCCCGAATCTCTGGATCCTAAGATACCAAAGACCGGTCCCGATTGCGACTTTTTGACAATCTTAGTGGGCAGGTTGGGAAGGGCAGAGGTTAGCCTCTTAAGCATGCTCTGGAAGGTCTTGGTGTCCTCGGTGGAGAGAGAGGATCTGGGGTCTGATATGGCATCAGGGGTGTGTGTGGAGAGATAGTTTCATCCTTGTCCTGCAGCGAAGAGGAGGAAGATACAGAGACGGCACTCTCTGAGGAGATGTCCTGCTCCAAGGGGGTCGTGACCGGAGGGGGCCGTTCGCGTGCCGGATCCAGAACTAGCAGCGAGTCTATGAGACAGGCCTCTCTGTGGGTCTAACCTTGGCTGTTGTAGGTAGGTGGAGGCCGGTGGGGCTACTGGAGCCTGTGGGGCTACTGGAGGTAGAGGAGGTACCGCTGGTACTGAGGGTTGCTGGATACCTCGATGGCGCGGCTGTGAAGAAGGCCAAGACACGGGTGGTCGTTCAGGAGAATCTGGAGGAGCCCTGGAGACCGTGGCTGTCAGTGGTGCTTGGGGCGGTGCAGGAGGCACAAACTGGAGTGGCGGTCTATAGTGATCCTGCTGTTTGAAGGCCGAAAATTCCCTTTCAGAGTGGTAGGGGGAACGTGATAGGTGACGATGGTACCGGTACTCCAGGCGGTCATAATCACGGTAGCGAGTGGGATCATGGTGATGGTACTGTAAATCAAAATCCTCCTGGAGGTACCGGAGTCACCGCGAGGACAGCAGCAGGAGCAAGGGGATCGGGAGCAGTGGTCCCGGGAGATTCGGAGCGGTCTCCCATGTGGCAGCTCCTGGAGGTCAGTACGAGGCAGAGGGTCAAAGTCAGGGGCTTCGTCTCGGTAGCGAGAGCCCGAGCGGGACCGATGACGCTCTTGAAATAGAGGCTGAGAGGCAGATAGGGAGTAGCTGTGATGTCCCGTGAGGGGGAGCGGGAGTGGAGAGGTTCGCTGCGTGGCCTGTCCCAACGACGTAGGTATCTCGGGTGGTACCGACGGTACCGGAGTCGCCTCCGCCCTAGTCAGGGCCGGAGGGGCCGAGATGGGAGCAGCAGACGGTACCGGAGACACCTCCTCCTTAGTCAGGGCCGGAGGTGTCGATGGTCGCGGTGCCGACGGCCCCGGTGCCGGCTGAGAGAAAAGAGTCTCGACCAAGAGTGGGTGGGTCAGGGCTGCTTCATCGGCACTCCGAGACCTCTTTTTCTTTTTCTTATGCTCGCCTGGACGTCGGTGACGGTCCTTGGATGAGGCTGCAGCCGTACCGGTACCGGTGGGAACGGTGGTCCCAGAATGTGAGGGGGTACCGGCAGTCACTGAGTGTGAGGGAGAGGCCGCCCGCATCTCTGGAGCCGGAGAAGTCTATACGAGCGCCAGATTGTGGGATCGCGCGGTAGGGACCGCAGACGAATCCATCAGGGCTGGATGGGAAGAGAGCAACAGAGGCCCGTCTTCACCGCCCTGAAGAGCCCTCCTTGTCAAGATTTCCTGCAGCTGCAGAGCTCTTGTCTTCTTGGTGCGCAAAGTTAGTTTGGCACAATAGGGGCAGGTCCTCATGTTATGCCCCTCTCCCAAGCAGGCGAGACAGAGATCGTGAGGGTCACTCACGGAGAGCGTGGCTGGACAAGACGCGCAGTGCTTAAAGCCCAGCTGCTTGGGCATGCTTCGCAGGCCCGAGAGAAGGCGGCGAGCCCCAGCGGGGCCCCAGGCGGGCGAAGCCAACTGTAGGTTTTCGGTAGCAAAATAAATTCCACTACAGTTTTCTTCTTTTCTTCTTTTTTACTTTAATATTTTAACTACTGACGGTGCTAAAAAGCACAGAGGTCTTCCAATGTGGCGCGGTTGGAAGGAACTGAGGCGGCGAGGGCTCCGCCTCCTTTTATAGCCTCCTGCTCTCGCGCGACCTGGAGCCCGCGCTTTTCCCGAGCGGGAGGGAGGGGCGGAGCCCTCACCTTATTCTAGTTCTTTCCAGGACATCTTCTGCCTGGAAACTTCTGACAAGAGGTTTTTCCGGTACCTGCGGAGCAGGAAGTGAATCCCATTAGTGAGAATCGCGGAGATCCTCGAAGAAGAACCACTGTTGTATGCCCTTCAGGAATAGCAGAGATGTTGTCTTTCTATATGAATTGGAAACCACATGTAGATTTGTGGTACTGAATAAATCAATTCACTGGGGCCGATCCCAAGCCCTGCGGACCCTGCATGCACGTGCAGCCATTGCTGGCATATAGTACTGGGTGGAAACTGTGTGCATAATATATTATTTTATATTTGTGTGTGTGTATTCCCACTGAACGTACTCATCTAACTATATATTCCCAAAGTGCTAAGGAACACAACCAGTGTGCATGTGTGCTGCATAAGGATTTCATAAAGACTGGGGGTGTACACAGAAGAACCATACCCTCCAGTCCGGCATAGCCACTGATTTCCGTTTTGGAATGTGCTGCCACATTAACCCGTTGTTTTAGTTCGTGGGGGCATGCCTTATTGAAGAAGTGAGGTTTTTTACCATGCTCTCCAGACAGCCAAGTTAGGAACCTTACAAGTTTCTTTTCAGCAGGGTTCAGAGCCTACATCCTATTACTGAAAAGGCTCATCTTTGGTCTCCCATTTGTTCTGTTTTCCTTATTTCCTACTTTGACAGAAATACCATAACCATTCCCAATACTCAGGCAGTTCTTGCTACTAGAGAAATCTGAATGGTCAACAAATGCTATGCTTGCTTCTATCTGAGAGAATAATTCAAGATGTTGCTTTTAGAGGAAACAAAAAAAATGACATGTCTATGTTCAGTCTCTGTTCTCCATTCATTCCACCATCCACCTTTGGGCCAGACTCTGCCATGTGCACATCAACTTCTACAAGGCACTGAGAACCCTGAACACACACCTTCAATGGGTGTTGAGGTCATCCAGGACTTTTCAGGTTTAAAAGCTCAGAAGGGCAGACCTCTGAAAAATGTATTTGTACAATGTGTATTGCATGCTGTGAGATTTTCCTAGAAAGGGACAAATCAGATTCCTTTACTCACATTGAATAGTGCCTTGTTCCATGAGGAGCCCCACATCATTCAACAGAGTAAGAAAGTACTCAGTCTGAGTAAGGAAGTCAGAATCTGATCACGTGTGAAGCAATGGCAAAGTATATGTACATCAATGTTACATCAATGTGCAAGAACAGAATATACATCCAAATGTACATTCAAGCTATCTTTTTAGAGGCCTTTTCATTTCTTAAACAGAAGAATATATAAAAACTTAATAAATTACACCTTTAAAATCATAATAGGTTTGAAATACCTATGATCAGTTCAGTGTTCACAATAATTCTAAGTACAGGTCTGACACACATACCAAATTTAAAATACTAATTCTTTTTTAACACTCTTATTTCCCTGCAGATCTCTGTTTACACTGAGGAAAATAGTTCTTTTTTTATAAATGCTAAAACACTGAAACAAATTGCTTTGAAAAGGAAGGGGAGGTCCTGCTGAGCATGTAAATACACGGATGGAGATGTGCACTGTTTACAAACTGGCAAAATCACAAGCTTTTGCAATGGCAAAAAAAAAAAAAAAGTAAGACTTCTGAAACTCACAAACAGGATTTTAAAAAATGCAACCAATTATGTATTTCTGCCCTGCAGACAGTTAGTAAAATATTCAAGCATACATAAAGCAAAGAAAGGCACTTGTCTACTTTCATTATGATCAATAAAAACTGGCAGCTCATTATCATATCATTAGCTACCCTGCTGTTTCCAAAGTGTTAATGTGTAGAAATATTAATTTACAAACATATAATATCCCAGAGTTCCTAGGCTCTGGCTGTCTGCATAAAATAAGAATTAAAGATGGGTGAATCCAATGTAACTTCTTTCTTTACGATGTGGCTGTAAACATATGTTTACCATCTGTAGAATTATGGGAAGCAGCTGAGGTAAAAAACAACAGCTGTAGAACAAAATAATGCCATCAATTTCACTCCACAGTGACAGCTCAGCTGTTACATCAGAAAATGAAATCCAGGTAAGGAGCAATTCTTACACCTTAATTTAATTTAATTTTTTTTGTACAAAAATATTAGAGTTGTCCTATTTACCAACTAAGTGACATTAGGCTTTCTGAATCCAAGAAAGCTTTCATTTCCTTCTCCAACCTTCAAATATACTAACTTGCATTACCATCTAAAGTACTGAAGGCTTCAAATGGAAGTTGAGTGGGAGTTACCCAGCTCGATAAGAAGCTATGCTAATCTCAAGAAGACGCAGATAAGCATATCGCTATCGCACAGACTATTTTCTCAAACGAATATTTTCTCAAATGGATGTTGTTTTAATATGAATGAATCCTTAGATCATATTCTATTGTCTCATATGAGATATTTGTTATCAGAAGCTTTGCTATATATCACCCAACAAGTGGTTATACTGCACACCCTTTAATCAATAACAGATGCATTGCAATACCTGAGGATCCATTGGAAAGGAAATTGGGTATGACATTTGGGCAGATTTTGCTGTAACTTTGCCTGAAAGGCAGAGTATTAGTTTTCAAAATTTACCACAATTCTACCTGGACTTCAAGACAGCCAGGCTTGCCAAGAAATGGAAGAGAAAGGAAGCAGAGAGAAAGGACAAAAAATAAAAGGAAATATCCAGGGCTTGCGGCATCCATCCAATGGCATTTCTTATTCAGTCACTATATTGAGTCCCCAAGTGGAATGTCCTGATCTTTGGTAGCGATTATGAAATGTTACTTTTTGAATTCGTAAATCAAAGTCTAATATCCATTTCCTCTAACAAATAGCTGAATTCAGATTTACACTCTTTGAATACTTTGAATTTGGTTCAAGTTTGATCTCTGTTCATTTACTTCAGCTTTGCCTAGTATAACATTGCTTACTTCAATCACTTGGACTAGGTGGCGGGTTAATTTGTTTTCTTGGTTTAGATTTTTTTAAAAGCAATTTTGTTGTTGTTGTGTTGTTTGTTGAGCTAACTCAACCAAAGCCAGTGGCAGCAGAAACAATGGGTACAAACAGACAGATGGCAGCCCCTCTTCTACCAGTGCCATCCCACTTCACCCCCAGGTTGGTCGGTCTCTAAAGCCACCCGCCAGATGGTCAAAGTGGCTGCTTTGGAGCAGCCTTGCTGGCGGTGCTCTGGAACATCCTGGAGCGCACCACGTGAAGTAGACCAGACAAACCCAGAGCAACAGCCAAAAGTGGAGCTGCTGTCTGTTGGTAGACCCATGATGCAGCTCCACGCCCAGCCAGCCCTTGCCCCATTCATCACTATGGAGTTACGGACAACAGCCTAGAGCATCGGGCGAGCACCCACAACTCTACAGTGGGGGGGGGAGGTGCCACAGAGGTGGCCTGCAGCCCGGCAAAACTGCCAGTCCATCTGTTGCGGACCCAGACGGGGCTGGAAGTGGGTGAACGCAGGGGTGCATCCCTGAAGCAGCTCCAGGGGCGGCCAAGCTCCGCATCTGTCTAAAAGCACCCAATGTGACAGAACAGTGACAGGATTTGTTCTTTTTACAATCAAACACCTAAATAACTCAATTGCTGAATACCAAACAATGAAATTGCATGTCGTTTCACAAGTGTACAGATATTTAAATCTGAATTCACAATACTGTGCACAACTTTTGCACATATCTTGAGATGTACCACAACTACAATTGGGCAACCAGGTGATTCCAGGTTGCTCCCTTTCAGGCCGCTTTTACACAACCAGTGGGATGCAGCATGTTGAAGACATGCTTCCTGCAAAGCCTGGCAGGGTGCATTTAGATGCACCGGAAGTAGCCAGCTGCCATAGGAATCATAGCTCGCGTGGTCTTTTTGAAGGCACATTTGGGAAGTCTCAATATCAGGGTTTCCCAAATGCGCCTTCAAAAAGACCACACGTGCCGCGATTCCTATGGTGGCCGGCTACTTCTGGGGTATCTAAAGACACTCCGCAGGGCTTTTCAGGAAGCATGTTCTTCAACGCGCTGCATCCCGTCGCTCGTGTAAAAGCAGCCTCAGCTACACGAGTGAGGATTAATTCATTGGCAACCCCTCCTTCTTGGTCACCAAAACTTCCATTCAACACTCCACTGACAAGGTCATCCACCTTGCCCATTGTTTTGATCATTTTAGTCTCTCCTCTGGCTCCCTCTGCCCTTTTGCATTCAGCATAAGCTACCTTCAAGGCTCTTCATGGCCTTGCTCCCCCCAATCCCTCCTGCAACATTCTTACCAAGGGGGATGTTCTGCCACCACCCTCACCTGCCCATGAATGCTTACTACTCAAAACACATTTGTCCCTTCTCTTATGTTTCCCCCTATTCCTGGAACTCCCTCCCCCAATGCATTCACTCTGCTCCCTCCTTTCCAATCTTCAACTACCT
Organism: Sphenodon punctatus; assembly: GCA_003113815.1. Taxonomy (NCBI): domain Eukaryota; kingdom Metazoa; phylum Chordata; class Lepidosauria; order Sphenodontia; family Sphenodontidae; genus Sphenodon; species Sphenodon punctatus. The sequence continues at coordinate 979,672 of QEPC01013419.1, forward strand.
TTTCTGCCATGCTTTCCCTAGCTCTTCATTCCCATCAACTGCTCACTGATTCTTCCTCTTCCATCCTTTCATTCAGGGTCCTTTTCTCCCCTGTAAGCACATGCACTTGCAACTTCTCAACTTTGTGAATGTTTCCCCCTCTCTCCCTTTGTTCCCCTCTCCCTTGCCTCCCTTCCCCTTCAATTGTAAGCCACTTGGGGGTAGAGACCTGTCTGTAGTTAATGATAGTATAGCAGCAGGTACATTACTGGCACTATATAAATAATAAACAGCAACTAGCAGGAATCTTTCCTTGGCTTTGGTATAAATTTCACTTTCCTACGTAAGGAGCATGTCATCCTCCACTTCCAGACCTTCTTTTGCAATCTAAATATCTCAAGGTGCCCGAGTGCCCATAACCATTTTCAAATGGTCATCAGGTATCAGGACTGCTGTGTTCCTTATATATGAGAATATCACTTAGAGCAATACGTGCCACTGCTGAAATATGGAAACAGAGCGTACAGAATGTGTGTGGCAGGTAAAAGGTGAGGGCTGCACAAGGTAATTAGTTACTAGCAATTCAGACTCAGTTCTATGACAATTAGATATCATTAGAATGCAAAAGTATAGCTCTCTCTTACTCTACTGCCAAATGAATCACTGCTCGTTGATTTGGTAACCACTAAGGAACAGGCCTAAAACAAGGAAGTCAACTCTGTGGGGCTTTTCAGGAAGGCCTCTGCATTTTTCACAGTAATATCTGAGTAAGTATTTTGAAGACCAGCTGGAAGGGGTGAAAACTGTGAAGTCCAACAATAGGGGAGATGTAGGCAGCTGGAAAGAAAATGAGCCCAACTCCCAGTAGGCCATCAATACTCTAAATCAGAGGTGTATTGGTTTGCACTTAATTAATGCTAAAATTATTAATTATCCATTTGGGCATAAAACAAGGAAGATGGAAGGGACACACACATACTTTATACAAATAAATTAGATAATGTTGGCACTGTTCCCTCTTGGGGCCGGGGAGGAGAAAGAGAGTAGGAGAGAAACAGAAACTCTCTCCTTCCACAGATCAGCTGCAGGGGCTCATGTTCACTTCATTTTCCCATTGTAACCAACGAGGAAAACACAGAGAACATGCGTTCCTGCCTACAGGCCAGGAGCATATGACACATTGCAAGTTTGGATCTTATAGTCTCAGACCATGCTTCCTATATAACTCATTCCTTTTCATTTCTAGCAGTGCCCTGCTAGGCAAGGTAAGAAACTGGGAGCTGCTACTTCATTGTATAAACAAACTAAAAGGAACTTAATACAGAGACACAGTGAGGAATTAAATTTCCAGCCACACTACTAATCCTGCTGCAACAGCCTAATAGTTATTAGTTATAGGTATTTAACTACTGGGTAATAAGAAAGCCCCTGCCCTTAGCAGGAGGCACCATTTGCAGAGGCTGGACCTGGACCCAGTGCCTCTCCCTACCCCAGATGTTGAAGGTGAGGAGCGGCCCAAAGGGGGTGGCCCACATACCTGGCACACAGTCAATCTGGCTGAGGAGACCCCTGAGGGCAGGGATGGGTGAGGGCTTATATGTGCCCCCTCACTGCTTGGGCAGTCTTTCTGATCAACTCCTGCCTAGGTAAAAGAAGGAAAACCCACCCCACCCTCACCTCGCATTAAGTTGGTTGTAGAGGCTTTTATGGTATGTATGCAAATCCTGCTATGGGCATACGCCAGTTGCTCTATTTCAGGGCTGAGAAGGAATTTTTTTACGCATCTCAAAACTGGCCTTTGGGGCGTCATTTTTCAACTTCTCTGTAGCAGAGTGTTTTCGCAGGCACAACTGTGGCAGATATCAGACTGGGAACCCAAAAGTAAAATCCCCTGTGGGGCGGGCCTATAGAATTACATGATGGCTACTAACAGCCAGGAGATGGTGGGAGGTCCCAGATTGGCCTATGTGCAACTGGGCGACACAGCCTCATCCTAATCCCCCCTTCTCTCACCTCCATCAGGGTTGAGGGATGGTTCCGCCTGTGGTTGGGATCATGAAGGGTGAGGGGTGGGCTCAGCCACTTCACCCCTCCCCAGGAATAATTTAGCTAGCAGCCTAGCCAATTGCTGTTCCCTCTTTGATACTGGCACAGGGTATGCCCTGCAGCTGCATACTAGTATGTAAGGAGCAGAACCCATGATATGACAGGTGCCCCCGGATATAGCAAGGCGTGTCCCGATACAGGACAGCATGAGTGATGCTGTATTCAATAAAGTTTATTTATTTATATATTTATTTAATAGACTTATATCCCACCCCTCCTGCTAAAGCAGCTCAAGGCAGCTAACAAAACATAGAAAACATACTAATAAAATATCATAAAATAAGCAATAAATGCAATATATAATAAATAATAGAACATTATTAAATGGAGGCAACAAACTCCAGACCCCTTCCCACCCTAACCCAATCTCCTCACCCCTCGCCCAGCTCCCTCACCAAAAGCCTGGCCAAACAGCCAGGTGTTGCATTGACGTCAAAAGGAGGAGAGGTCCGGGGCCACCCAGGCCTCCACCGCAAGGGAGTTCCAGAGCCTTGGTGCAGCCACCAAGAACACCCTCTCCATAGTCGCCCCCCAGGATACCTGGGGGACTTTGAGAAGGGCACACCTGGCTGACAGCAGGGGTTCATCCAGAACACGGGGAGTGAGGCGGTTCCACAGATAGATAAAGCCCAGGCCATATAGGGCTTTATAGGTAAGCACCAACACCTTAAATTGGGTTCGGAAGACTATAGGCGGCCAGTACAGAGAACGGAGCACTGATGTAATGTGTGAGACCTATCCCCGTGAGGAGATGGGCCGCCGCATTCTGCACCAGCTGCAGTCTCCAGATCGTCACCAAGGGTAGCCCCACGTAGAGTATGTTACAATAGTCCAGTCCTGAGCTGATTAATGCATGATAGGGGCCTGGTCGGAGTCTGAGACAAACGGTCGAAGACATCGCACCAGATGTAACTGGCAGAATGCACTCCTCACCACAGCCTCCACCTGGACATCCTGGTGGAGTCGGGAATCGAGAAGCACACCCAGACTACAAACCTGAGGAACCAATAGGGGTGAACCTCATCAATGATGGGGGACGCCAATCTCACCGCCTTCCCCACTAACATTGCTTCTATCTTGTTATGATTCACCTTCATTCAGCTCGCCCTCATCCAGTCCCCCACAGTCACCAAACACCGGATAAGCACCGAGACTGAAGGGTCGGATGAAAACGAGAGGTAGAGTTGGGTGTCATCAGCATACTGAGGACACCGAACCTTCTCACAACCTCGCCCAGCTGCTGCATATAGGTCTCGGGGAGATGAAAAATAGCCAATGCCCCTTCTACACCAACTACATTGTCATGTGGTCCTTTGGGACATGCCTCCACAAATGCAAAGTCCTTCTCTAGTAACTGAATGTTAAAAAGCAGCCAAATGTTTCTCCTGTAGCACTAACAATGAAGAGGAAATCTGAAGGTCAGGAGTTCAAGTCTGGCTCATACTAAAATAGTAACAATAAATAATGTGAGGAGACTTTTTAAAAAACATGGAGACAGCTAGGGGTGGGGCTTCAGGAGAAGGGTCAAGGGGAAAGAACTGTGAACACCTAAGTTTGGACCACTGTTACTCCACTGCTCATCGAAGGTTTTAAGGATGGTTTCAAGGATTCCATGTAAGCCTTGTCCACCTCAGTGCCCCCCCCGCCCCCCCGGGTTTCATTCCACCCATAAGCAACACAGAATAAAATACAATATGCTGTATAGTTGTACATCTCCTAGAGTCAGCAGGATTTGAGAGAACCTTCTCTTCCAGCTAGACCCATTTCCATATTCCTGACACACACAAAACTCTTTCCCTCTCAAATACTACTAAATCAGAGTTGTAGGTGTGAAAGATAAAAAGGCACAGTCATGCTCTTGCCTAATTTACTGCTGTATGTATGCTTACCTTAAAGAACCCATGTTTCCTATTTCGCTGTCCAAGCCATAAGTTGCTTCCTGGTGTCAGATTTGTTTCTGGGGGATCTATAACACGTTCATAAATCCTGTGGGAATAAGTACCACTGTTAGTCTCATTTTGCCTCAAAACAATACTAATAAAAATCACACAGAGAGAGAGAGAGAGATATTAAACTTAGTATAATGAACCCACATGGGACCAGAAACAGAATTTATTATATCAGGATTTTAATTATTATAGGGTTTGATAACATGCAATTGATAATGGTTCTTGAATTGGGAATTTTATAAACAGGGGTTCATTGTAAGCATGGATTATAATAGTGAAATTTGACTGTACAATCTGAATCAAAAGCACCATGTCCACATCTGCATCCCAATCATTTAAACTGTGTTCAGCTTTATTTTCAATTATTATTGTTGTTATTTTTTTTAAATTACAATTATTATAATTTTTAAAACTATATATTTCAGGGATTTAAGACTGAGATTTTAAAAGATCGAATTGGCCACTCTGAAGAGGATCAAATCAGGCTTATCTGCCCTTGTAAGTTCCATTTTAAGTTATGCAGAGGCCTAACACTAAAGAGGACTGAATTTCAAGCCATGTACTTTTGCGGGGAAAATTATCTCATGGTCCACTGCACATTCTTCAAGGCACCAGTCTCTAAAAGGCAGGCATAGAGCAGAATGAGCAGGTCTACCAATCCAATCCCCCACCCGCAGTCATCAGCTCATCCATAGGCTTAACATCTCTGGAGGGACAAGCAGCGCCTACAGATGGGTAAAGCCTCTGGACAGATGAGATCCAGACAAGTATTCTCTATGTTAGTATTAACAATGCCTAACAATGGATTTGCATCTAGTGAGGATCTCAAAACACACAGAACAGGCTGTATTAGAGGCTTGGGGTGGATTAGCCTTAGCCTCTACTACCTCCAAATTCCCTCACTTCTCCCCATCCCATAAGATAATGAATCTTCGGGAGAGGCAACTGTCTACAGACAAACACTACACCAGGTTCTGCCACAACCTCTGCTCTGTGGTGCGTCCCTAAAACCTATTGAAGCAGCAGCAACAGTTGCAGTTATCATGAGAATAAGTACCTCTCAGACAGTGGTCCTCCTGTATTCTTCCGGATCTCCCTCCCCTTCACACTGGGAGGGGAGCTGGTTTTGCCACTGCTACACTGAGCTGTAGCCATGCACGTTCCCTACTCCATGGGTATTAGCATCCCCAAGAAGTGGGCATGCACACCATTACATCCAAGTAGATTACAATGCTTAGTATACAATGCTGAATAAATATTTCTTCCATTTTATAAGATGGGAAACTGAGGTACAGAAAGGTTAAGAGGCAGCAAGACAGAAGCAGTACAATGAAAGGAGTACAATGAAAAATTCTTGACTTCTATTCACTGAACCCATAGGCTTACTGCTGTTTTTATATAGTTAGGAGCCAAAGACTGCAACCTTCTCTCTGAGCAAGTGTGTTATAACAGAGCCTGAGGAAGATAATGAAGTATATTTTCATTACTCTGTTGCTCAAAAGGGAGTACATATTGCTTCACAATGATACCAGTAAGACAGTCAAAAGAATAGGCTGTGAACATGTCAAGTCCTTTCACTTGTAACTTATCTGTGAGTTTAATAAGAAATGGATGAAGCAGGGGATTTTTTCCTCCACTCTCTTCTGCATTAGCATTACAGCTGTAGCCTTAAAATGAATGTGAGAAGCAGTCTCCAAAGAGAAATACAAGTCAATCAACACACCTCAGTACACTGTTATCCTTCCATTTACACTTTGACTAGTTTTCCAATCTGTTCAGGCTGAGGCTCACCTAATGTAATCATTGATTTTTGTGTTATAAGTTGCCATGCTATTTGGAAGTTCATGCATTTTTGGAGACCCGAGATGACCTCTGAGTTCTTAGGCAGTTTAAGAAAAGCACTGCTTAGTTTATGTGGCTAAGTAGCCAAGAATGCAGTCATATAACAGCACTTGTTTACCCACAAGCAGGAAGAGGAAACCCTTTGTGAGATTAATAGGGAGGGGACAATCTGTCTCAAAAAAGCCAGAGGCAGAAAAACTTTGCATTTTAAAAAAGTAAGTAAAACACAATAGTTTCACTGAAAATCTACAGTTTATGAAAATTAACAGAGAGCTCAAAAGAGGTCTTCAAACAATTATGTGATTTAATTGCTTAAACTTTATTGTAATTATAATCAGACCTAATTCATCACATTTCTTAACACGCTGAAGCATTAAAATGCATTCAAAGTTGGAATTATCAAAGCTCTGGGATATTTATTCTTTTACTAGGTAATTACCTATCCTATCTCTACCATTATCATACTGAGCTATTTTATTTGTTTGAACAGCAAAACAAGGTGGTATTCTTCTAAACCATGTTTTGGGAATTAAGAGAGTTTTGCATGTATTATGTCTATCAATATTTTAATGCGTAAGCATCTTTTTCTCGTATAACACATGCAAAATTAAACATCTACTCAAATGCAAAACTGCTTTAAAAGGCTGAACAAGGCATGGAGTAATTGACATGCTCCTTGAGAAACCTAGCCACTGAATGACATGATCACATTAGGAATCTCTTTTCAGATATATAGCACATCTTTATTCATGACTTGGGTTAATAGCATCCTCTCTGGAAAGAATCTAGTCTTTTAAAAAGACTAGTCAATATTCCACAAAGAACTCCATTTTCAGTTACAAGATAAAGCCACAAATGCTTAAAACAAAAGCAATACAGCGGGTTCAACAACACTGCTTATTGGATTTTTATTTACCCGGCCTAGTAAAAGGCTCTAAAGGGACTCTGCAATATCTGTCTTCAATTATATAAAAAGAATGAATTTTTCAATGTAGAGCATACAAATCGACATGTATTATTCTGCAGCTCAATAGTGCAATATAAGGAAGACAAATGAGGCACAGGCCAAAACGGTTTGTCTTTGCCACCGCTGAAAATTTAACAAAGGTTCTGTCCTTTGTGGAAGAAGGTTGTAATGACCTTTCTCCCAGTGTTCCTTCAGATGGTCCCATTCATAAGGCAAATCTGTGTGGCAATGGACTTCATTTTTCTCAAGTGTTGTTCTCATCTAATTGCATTTCGGAAGCATCTATCTAGCTTCTCCTCCAGGCACCCATTCAGATGAAAAATAAAGTGGGATTGTGGCTTCTTTCATGTACCCTCTGAGTCTGGAAAGCTTTTCTTTCTGTTGGAGCGTATGTAAAATATATTTTTTCTAGGTGTAGCCATTAAACTGTTTGTGATTAATGAGCAGGTGTCAACTGTATAAACTGATCAGTGTTTGTTTAATTTCTGTGTCAAAGAGGTTTGGATGATGTTATTTGGTTCGCTGATGAAATAAATCCACCTTATTACCACATACTGCAGAAATCAGTGGAACATGAAGGGGTTTCTGCAAGCAACAATACAGCCTATATCATTACACTGCAATTTACTCTATAAAGCCTTTGTTCACACAAGCAACTGATAGGGGGTTGTTAATCAGAAGGAACAGGAATAGACAGGGGACTGTATTCTCACATATGGGATCACATGACAGCCTTCACACGTCCTGGGAAGAGCTTGTATCTTTAATTGCAGTTCCTTCATGGCTTCCAGAATAGAAGCATCTGGAAGTTAAAAAACTGCAGCCACCTCTCTCCCCCCCATCCCCCAAGCATTTCCACAGGAACACTCACAATGTCCACAAGTATAAGAAAGCAGGCAGAGCCTACTCATCCCAGTTCTTTCCAACCCTGACCAGAGGACAGAGTATAGTCCCCAGCTCGACAAGAAGGCAGAATGGGTTGTTGTAAGAATACACTGAACCCTCTCGAACAATAAAGTTATTTGCAAATAGCCTTTATTTCTTTTTCCAGTGGTTCCATGATTCTCACTCATGGGAGAATAAGAGCAGTCCCATAAGTGTAAAGGAGGTAGGGAGCGGGGACTAATGGAACAAAGAAGAAAGGACAGCTCTTCCAAAAGAGATGTTCCTTCTTGCTGCCTGATCCAAGGTGTAATGTTTGGGGAAAGTGTCAATTGAGACCCAAGTGGCTGCCATGACTCATACTGAATGAGCACAGCTTTGCCAGCTGAGTGGTAGCAAGCAGAAATGCAGTACGATAACCACTTCAAGAGGCACTGAGAAGAAACCCCAACTCCCATAATCTTTCCTCCATAGGAAACAAAAAGCATATCAAATTTACAAAAGAGTTTAGAGTAGTCCAGATAAAAGGCTAATGCTCTGTGAACATCTAATGGATGTAGTGCAGCCTCAGCTTTGCTAGTGAGAGGCCTAGGGAAACAGATGGGTAGCAAAATAACTTTGTTGATGTGGAATGAAGTTACTACTTTAGGTCGAAAGAAGTTTAGAGTCGGTTTAAACTTCTATTTTGTCTCAGTGAAAAATTAGGTAAGGGAGAGAGGCTTTGAGGGCTGCCAACTAAGTGGCTCTCCCAGCAGAAATAATGGTTACCAGTAAAAGTATTTGAGAGACATTCAAAGGGAGCCCCCATGAGTTTAGTTAGAACTAAAGACCTTTTATAGATGACAGAAAAAGACCATCCATCTTGAGTTGCAAAAGGCAGGTAAAAATCCACAATAACGGTAAGTCTGGTAAACTATAGATTTTAGTTTGACACCAAAGAATAAACATTTTCCATTTTGCCACGTAAGTCTTTTGGGTGGACTGTTTCCTTGCGTTAAGAATGATTTTCTCTATGTCCTCAGGGGAAATGTATTGTGCATCTAAGGGGTGATAAGTCAAGCCATCAGGTGGAGTTCTTTGAGGTCCTGGTGAATAACATGGCTGTTCTGATAGGAGATGCAGTTGTTGCAAAGTGGAAGGACCCATTTATCTTTTGATATCTTGCAAAGTATAAGGTACCACAGTTTCCTTGGCCTCTCTGGAACTATCAGGATGAAACTTGCTTTATTCCTGCAGGCCTTGTAAATGACTTTGGGGATCAGGGGAAAGAGGGGGAAGGCATAGAGTAGGTGTGCTGACCAGTCTATTACAAACACATCTGTCAGGGAGCCCAGAGACATTCCTCCCCTGCTCCAGAATAGGGGAAATTTGTGCTCTGAGTCATTTCACGAAGAGATCTAACATGAGACATCCCCATCTGGAGAATATTGTTTTGACAATGTCATCGCATAGGGACCAGTCATGTGCTTCTTCCAAGGTCCTACTGAGAAGATCGGTAAGTTGGTTCAGCTTACTGGGAAGGTGAATAGCTATAAGAATGACTCAAAAGTTGATACACCATTCCGAGATTTCCAATGCCTTGTTGGAGAGGTGTCGAGTTCTGGCTTCTCCCTATTTGTTTATATAATACATTGCAGACATGCTGTCTGTAGTGATTTGAACCACTGACTCAGAAATGATGTGCAGGAAAGATCTCAGTGCATACTTAATGGATTTCAGCTCGAGAACATTTATATGGAGAGATCTTTCAGTGGGTGATCAAAATGTTTAAGCTGTGAAGTATAGGCAGTGTGCTCCCCAGATGTCAAGGCAAGCAAGCATCTGTAGTTACTTGGAGGGAAGGGTTGGGTTGGTGAAACGGCATGCCCATGAGCACATGATGTGGTAACCTTCACCAACGCAGGCTTCTTAGGATGTGCTTCAGAATAGTTAAGAGATTTCCACAACGGGTCAACACCTGGAGAATAACTGTCTCAACCAGTGCTGGAGTGGGTCACACGTGAAGCCTCTCATAAGGTGTGACCATGGTCACAGAGACAAGAAGAACCAGGAGTCTGAGAAAAAAACTTGATGCTTTTCTTTGGACAAATATTGATGTCATGAATCAAGTGCACTATGTCATGAAATCTCTCTTCTGGAAGAAAGGTCCATGCAACTGCACTGTCCAAAACGGCACCGATGAAGGATAATAACTGAAGCGGTCATAGGTGTGATTTCTGAAGATTTACTAGCAGTCCTAATTCTTCCAGGAACTGCAACTAAACATTCACATGAATGTTGTAAGAGTCTGAAGACAGGAGCCAGTCATCTAAATAGGGGAACACCATGACATCTCTTCTTCGGAGTTCCACCGCAACCACTGCCATGCACTTTGTGAAGATTCTTAGATCTATGGCAAGGCCAAAAGGGAGCAAGGTGTATTGGAAACAACTTCCATCTACAATAAAACAGAGAAATTTTCTATGAAACTTTCTAATACTAATTGGAAAAACACATCCTTAAGGTAAAGTGAAATGAGCCAGTCATTTCTCTGTAGAGCTGGGAAGTATGGAAGACAAGGAAACCATACAAAATTTGAACATTCTAACAAACTTGTTAAGAGCTGGGGCTCAGACAGTGGCTGGGTTGGCTCCATAGGCAAAACTGGTGTAGTGTCGGGGGAGGGGGGAGAACAGACAGTGCCGGAAGTGGTGTCACTGCTATCTGCATTAAGGTTGGAGCAACGGGTGGATCTTGCAAAGTGTGTGTGAGCGCCTTTTGTTTCAAAGGTAGATGGTGTGCCTGTGTTGAGGGCCTTAGGGGTACCCCTTTTGGACAAGATGGGGACCGTCCCCCCACCCACCCCGCAGTGCCTCAAGCCACAGCGGTGAAGCTGCCGCGGCTGTCTACTGTTGCCCCGGCAACTGACCCATGACAGTGGCAACACGCCACTTCCCATGACCCCGCCAAACGTGGGGTCAGGGCCTCCCTCTGCAGCGCTCTGCTAGGCTTCAGGTACGCAGGGGGTGGGGCCTCCTGGATAAAAGTTGAAACTGGCTCCCTGGAGAGAACTTCGTGTGCCTGCGTGTTGACCTACTTGTGTGTTGCATGATTGTATCGCTGCTTGTTCCCCTAGTGTTCCCCGTCTCTCCTGGTGCCCATGGGTGAATCAATGGTGAGTGCTTGTGCGACGTTTTCCCTCTTCCCTGGGGCTCCCCTACCCCTGTGTGGCGTGAGCATACTCCTCTCTTCCCCCATCCTGGGACCTTGTCTGCCCCTCCGCAGAAGACCTCACTTGTCAACCTGAAACCCCCATTCCCGTGTGCGTGATGGTGTCTGGATTGGTGAGTAAGAGCAGGGAGGCATAGACCTGCTTCGGTGCTCAGCACCCTGATGATGATAGGGGCCTAGTCTCCTCGAGACTTATTTGACCCACATTCTATCCTGACGGGCATTGTTTCTCCCCACAGACTTGCCAGCCCCTGGACGTGAATGGAGAATGTATGTGGTCACAAGAGTGTGTCACCGCCCTTGAACCCCCACCCGCTGACACCTGTGCCTGTCATGGAGGTAATACTAGTAGTTCTCTATCCTGGTGCCATCTCCACCGGGGCTCCACGTCCCAGTCTGATCATATGAATCATAATAGTGGTCCCGGTGTCCGGAACGATCACAGTGCCGGTAATTGTCAGTGGATAGTGGTGCTCAAAATGACATTTGAGATCCTGTGGGATCCTTCTGTCCAGGGAGAGCCTTTGATGGTGCTGTGGGTTATTATATAAAGGCATGGAGCATTCACGGTGCCAAGCTAGTTTGTACGGGTCTGGCTGCACACATTGTTTTTTTTTAAATTGTTTTATTGTTATACGTTTGAGATGCTGTTTGCTGCCCAGAGCTGCCTGTGGCAGGATGGGTGGGTTATAAATCCTTTAAATAAATAAATAATAAAATAAATAAATTACAGACAGCCCCTATAGGGGTGAGACAGATCTCAGTGCCATAGTTCCGCAAATCCTCAAGCAGCATTGGCTGTGGCTCAGGCTGCTGTTCTAAAAGGTGTGCATCCCTGCACGGGTGAGACTCATTCTCCCTGGGTGGAGATGGGATCTTATGTAGGGTTGAAACATGAATAATCTCACGAGACTAGAGAAGCAGGTTCAAGATCTCACCTGATTCAGATCTCGTCAGATTTCTTACCCCCTCCCCCCCATCCCAGTGCACCCAGGCTAGTCTCCCAACCCAGAGAAATTAAAGGGGAGGGAGGAGGAAGCCACACTGTCCATTTCCCAGTTCTCTTACGTTGTCTGGGGCTGGCAGCTCAGGGGACAGGGCCCAGGGCTTAAACAGTCTCTGTAGAGAGTTCCCAAGTCCTGATAGTGAATTATCAGGAATAGGGGAGGGAAAGCAGGAGCAAGGGGGCAGATTCAGCAGGCATCTTCAGCATTCTGTTGGCCAGAAGGATTCAGCAGCCAATAGAACACTGAAGAGCTGTGCTGAGCCCGCCTCTTCCCTTCAGTTTCGCCGACTAAAAAAAAATCAGGGAAGGCCCATCTTTCAGAAGAGCAAACCCTTTCACCTGCCAGGGTTGCATTTGTTTGGCTGCGGCAATTTGTTTTTGTTTGATTTGGGGGGTTGATTGCAAATGGGCAATCTGGCTCCCTTAGGGCCCTTAAATTTTATCTCACATTCTCTTTCCCTTCCTTCCCAGTTCCCTCCCACATTTTCTGTGTTTCCTTTTTTTTTGTTTTTGACACCCACCACTGTTCCATGTACTGGTACTATGGCCATTTTTACATGGACGTGATGGAGAAAACCCCAATATTTTGTTTAGTCCTATAGTACCCTCTGCCATCTTGGACAATATTAAAGAGTTTATAACCTATAGTTAGCCCGTCATGCTAGGAATGCTTGCTTTACCTTTAATATTAGACAGACTCTGGTTCTCCTCAGATAGATAAGCCCTACCTTTGAAGATTACCTTGTTTACAGGACT
>QEPC01013419.1:998048-1017040 GCA_003113815.1 Sphenodon punctatus
CCATTGTACCCTAAAGGACCGTCGTTAGCCCTACCTCCCCTCCCTGCGTCTTTTGTTTATAGTTTCCCCCTGTGTCAAAGATATCTTGTCCATCTTGTATAGCCCTTTTTGTCATGGAAGTAACCTCCCCTCGTTAGCCCATTGTACACCGCAAACAACCCTTCGTAGCCTCCCAAAACTCCTTTATCTGCACCCTTTAACTGCCCCTGATTTTTTCCTAAATTTTTGAAAAGTCTTGGGACCCAGATACGTGCAGGTCACTCTGTGCGTGTCTGCGTTAAGATTTCTCCCAGACTCCGGTCTGCCTTTTGGCTTTCCTCCTCCATCCCCCGAACTCCGCTGGATCCGTGGGTTGCCTGTCCCGTCTCCACAGGCAAGGAAAGGTAACCGCAGGTCCAGACTTTCCCAGCCAACTGGGGAAGCCCTCTCTCTCCCTGTCTCTTTCTCTCTCCCAGTCACATTCTCTTGCTCCCCCTCGCTGAGCCAACACCAGAACACCGCTCCCCTCTTCTCCTACAATCCCTGCAAACCACTTGTGTTTTCCCCTTGTTAAATTCCACCAGTCAGACCAGGGCTGTGTTTCTCAGTTTTAGATACCAATAAACTTGTTGTTTTTGGATACCTGTCTCTCTCTTTCTATTTGGGGAGGGTACATAATCTGCCGGTAGCGCGTACTGTCCTCAGCTTGATCCTTTGAACATGTGGAGACTCCAGTTTAAATCTTTAAGCCAATTCCCCCCGAAGTTTAAGGAACGGTGATTATTGGGGTACATCACCCCGAGAGGTCACGAGTGGGAGGGGGTCTCCTGTTAACAAAGCAGGGAGACGTTTACACAAGCACTGCCGCAGGAGGTTGTGGGACAGAAGGGATGGGGCTGGCACACACCCATCAGGCACACACACACACCCAGGGCCACACCGAGCAAACACCCATGATGTGTACACAGACCGCCCATACACCGAACGGAGGGGGAAACCATGCCCAGCACAGTGACGTTACAACATGGCCAAGAGAGGGCAAACGAAGCCGCAGCACACAGCACCACTCCGACACTGCCAGACTCCAAGCGGGTGGGAGAGGAGGGAGCCAGAATGTCAAGAGATACAAAGAAGCAACCCCAATCAAGCCCCGAGACACAGGCCAGACAGTCAGGTGCCACGGACCCCTCGGAACCCACACCACATCCACACACCACAGTGCACACAAGCACACAGGGAAACACAGCACGATGAGGGAGATAGGGAATCCCAACCAGGGGAGGGGGCTGGGACCAAGCACAGGCACCAGGAAGAACAGGCGAGCCCTGAAACGGGTGGGAACCACACCAACACCCCACCCCACCCGGCACGGACCACCGCCCACAGAACCCCCCAAAGCCAGGAACAACAGGTCAGGAACAGGACAGCTGGGTTGAGGGCAGTAGGCGCCAAATCACAAGCCAGAGCCAGGATCGGAGGCCACAGAGCGGACAGAGGCTTCCCAAAAAACACAAGTCATCTACAACGCTGCAGCAACCCAACAAGCACAGGGATGAGATGCACAGGGCTCAGGATGAGCCCCACACCATGGCAGGGAGAAGGGACACGGGAACGTATGCAAACAGCAGAGGGGCCACAACCCAGATCACAAGGTATCAAGGGGCCAAGCCAAAGATGACCCACGATATAAAACACAACCACGGGGAGGGGGGAACACAGAGCAAAGGACCCAAGCCCTGCCAGACAACCACCCCACACCAACCAAACACAGTCCGCACAGAGGGGTACAACAGAGGGAAGGAGAACACAAACACATGGGGAAACCAAGCAAACCAAATTTTATTGATAAGCCAACTAGAGCAACAGGCTCACGTCAAACACCAACACTGAGTGGCATCAAGGGTGGTGGGGCACATCCTAGCCCTCAGTAGAGCCTGTGACCCCAAACCAGCTCCAGCGATCCATCTGGGCACGGTCCAAGAAATGCACATGCTGCAGCACATGCAGGAGCAGCTGCACCACCTCCTCCTTCTGCCTGGTCCTCTCAGTAATCATCGCCTGCACTAAAGGAGAGAAGGCGAGGGAGCACACCAGTAGGGCAGCTCACAGGTCGAAACATCCAGGGAGCCCACATATATGGGGGTGGGGCACAAACACACACACAGGGGTAACTCGCAGATCTCTTGGTAGACCCGGGCCCCAGCATGGAGCTCAGAAACCGCCCGCTGGAGCTCACCAGCCATCTTCCCCAGACACAGCACCATCAGGAACACAATCACAGCAGCTAGAAGGGAAGAGGAAGTGGGAGATGGGGACAGGGAGAAGGCAATGACAGGGTCACCACCCAAAAGCACACAACAGCCCAACCATTCCCACCAGGCCCTCCCAGCCACTGCCTCAGTGGTGGAGCCCAAGGGAGCTCACAGGGAGGTGGATCACACCCAGACGGCCACCCAGACTCACAATCAGGAGCCCTCTGGGCATGGGGCCCCTCCATGGCTGCAAGAGTAGGAATATTGTTTGCCACCAATAGGGGGGGCAAACAAAGTGCATCATGGGGTTGGAACCAGAGTGAGGCCTGGCCAATAGGAATGGACAGTAGCACATGGAGAGATGGAAGGACCCTGCCCCGTGCAGCAAGCAATCCGCCCGAGAGGGGGTGGGTTGGGGGCAGCCAGGGACAGACCACAGAGACAGGTGGCCCGGAGGGTGATAACAGCAGGCACCCGGAGCCATGCACAGTCACACAGCCCCAATGCACGGCCAACCATGTGCAAGGCTGTGGGAGACAGCAAAGACCTGAAACATGCCACGGGGCTCACAGAGCCAGGGGAACACAGCTATGGAGAGCAACAACAGGGCAGGAATCGACAGACTGCAGAAGGAGCACACACTAGAGAGCCAAGAGCCCATACCACGTAACATCCAAGCCGAAGAGCTAGGAATCACCTCCCATACATATATGCAGGGGTGCACGGGCAACCCCAACAGAACAGCACAGTGCCCATCCACACACTCCATGGCCCCACAATCCGTGGACCCCGAACCCCCAGGCCAGATGAAGGGGAGAAAGGCAGGGCCCTGCAGCACAGTAACACCCAGCAAAGAAGAACCAGGAGCTGCAGGAGCCTGCAAGGTGCACAGGCACCGCACAGTGCTAGAGCTCTGAGGTTACCACCACCACCATCCCCGCTTCACCGGTATGGATAGCAATAAGAGCAGCACGCCCAGCATGCTGATAGCAAGGTGCCCACCTTGGAGCAACCATACCGCCCTAAAACCACACTGATCCCCCCCAAGGCCCAACCCCCACAAACCACACTCATGACACCAGCACCAGCAGTTACACCAGCCGGGGGAATGGACACACAGACACAGCAAGAGTACAGAGGCAGCTATGCAAGGCCAACCTTTTTTGGCACAGGGACTGGTAGAATGCTACACCGGCAAGGGAGAGCAGGTGCCAGGGACAGCAGGGAGCACCACAGGGTGCACGGAAGGAGCAGTACAACTGGTCCACGGGGTCCGAGGGTTTGGCAGTCAGCCCCAGCAGGAAAGCGGCTGTAGGTAGATCCACGGAATGCACCGCAGGAGACAGATGGAGAGGCGGATGGGTCACGCAGGTGAAAGGAAGCAAGCAGCACAGCCAAGGCGGAGCAGTATCGCCGGTCCATCACGGGGAGGGGGGATCCACGGTGAAGGTTGCAGCAACAGCTGAATCACGGTGCACAAGGGCCCCTGGACAAGACCATCCCAGGCGAAGAGGCCCTGGCGGTAGCCACGGGCATGCATATGGGCATCCACCATGAAGCGGGACAGGAGGGGGTGTCCCATGGCAGCAGCTGCCCCAACATCCGAATGGCTCAGCACAGCTCTCAAGGTAGCTCTCTCTAGCACCGTGGGCCGGCCGGTCAGGAAGGGGCCACCAACATCAGGCAGAAGCAAGCCAAACTCTCCAAGGCGGTCCTGGCAAGCAGATTGAGGGCATGGAAAGCCATGGGAATGCAGGAGGGCACAGGCATAGCAGTTTGCCATATACGATCCACCGGCCTGGAGGGCCAGACCAAACTCCTGATGACCGGTCACCTGGCGAACAGCAGCAAGCCCCCAGGGTTCCCATGGCAACACAATGGCTGGTGGGGGTCCACAGTCAGGTCGGCAGAAGGGCATGAAACCGAGCTCCATGGCGCACCACTGGCACTGCACACCCGCAAAGGTGTGCCTCAACAGCCACAAGTAACGGGACAGGAGATTGAAGTCATCACCCATGGAAGGGGGGTTGCTCACCAACAGCTGGACATCGCTGCACTGCCACAGAGTTCCCAGCAGCATGGTGGCACACACCGGTCACTCCTCCTCTACCAATCAATCGGTTCCATGGCCCATTCCACAGCTGGACATGGCCTGCACGAGGGCTGCAAACTGGAGTGGAACCGAAGTGGATGATGAGCTGCAGAATCTGAGCTCGGATAGGGCCACAGCTGGCAGCGATCTGGAGGATGACCTTGGGCAGCCGATAGTGCCCAGCCTCGGCATGTCTGAAAACCACTATCCCACACACAGGGCAGACCCATCCCCGCTCGATAAAACACAGGGAGGGTGCACAGGGCTCGGAAGGGATGGGAAACCATCAAGGGGCCACTGTAGCTGTTCACAGCACAGCGGGACAGCTGCTGACCGGACAACTACTGTCCCTGGGAATGGGGGACCCATGATGCATACCACACACACCCCATAGGGTGCAGCTGCTCGAACAGTTGGGGAGGGCACAGTAGGGCTGAGCCGGCAAGGCGATCCGATGTACCAGGTACGGGCGCCTGCTGAAGGATGATGCGTCGGCCTCACATACAGCTGGCACCCAGTGCACAGGGGAAGCATCTTGGAGACCCCGGACAGGTGTGCATACCGCACCCACAGCGCTGCACCAACTGCAGAGGCCCAACAACCCAGCACCCATGCACATAAGGGAGCCGGATCGACTGCTAAGGCATGGCGTGTTGGGTGCAGTGGTTGTGGAGAGGAGAGAGTGCAGTGACAGCGATAGAGGAAGTGGAGGGAGTGAAGGGTGTGTGTGTGAAGAATGATAGAGGCGCTGAAGGGTGTGTGATTGTGGGGTGTGTGGGGGAGTGGTGTTGGGTGCGTGGAGTGCTGCCTGCAGGTGATAGGGTGTGTGCGAGGGGTGACAGTACAGGGCGGCTAGCTGGTTCAGGGTACCCGAGCACAGGGTGGATTGTCAAGCTGGGGGCTGGTGGGCGGTCACTGGGTGCGTGCTTGGGTTCATGGGGAGAGGTCACAGTGGTGGGAGCACGATGCTCGTAGTGGGAACCTTGCACATACGGGGTGACCTGATCGCCACCCTGGCAGCATGTTTCCACCTCCTGGTGCAGGTGTTTGAGCAGATGGCTGACTTCCTTCACCCGGCCCCCCGCTGGTATACCCATGGTCTATGCCACCAGGGAGCAGCTAACCTGCGCTGCATGACAATGGTTCGATGGGCGCGGCGGATCAAGGCGATGCACCAAGCGATGTTGGGGATGGTAGCATCGCACCACATCTGCCTCATTCTCTCCAAGTTGCCCCTCAACATTTTTGGGCATCGGGTGACCCTACCCATGCGACGGATGGCCTGGACGCAGTCTTGGAGCAATGACTGGTGGGAGAATTGTGGCCTGGATTGACAAGGAGTGGATCGATCACTTCTGGATGACCCACTCCCTGCTGTCCCAGATCGCCGAGATCCTCGGCCCCCACATCCACAGGTACGAAACCAACATGCGCTGCCCCCCTGTCCCCGGGTATGTGAGTTGCGATGGTAGTGTGGCACCTGGCAACCTCCGATTCCTGCAGGAGCATGGGTGAGCAGTTCCACGTGGGGGGAGCGACTGTGAACAGGGCACTCCACAATGTCAGCGATCTCATAGTCGATCAGCTACTGGAGCGGGTCATCCAGCTCCAAGACCCAGAGGTAGTGATCTGGGGCTCTGAGACGATGGGCTTCCCACATTACATTGGAACCACTGATAGCACCCACATACTGATATTCCGGGCCCCCAACACCAAGACTGAACATTCTGCTCATTCCTGGCTGGGAGAACTCACAAGGTGGTGATGGTCAGTGGCTCGTCGTCCCATCGGGAACGCCCTTGAGGGGTCCTGCAGTGTTCCATCTTGTCCCCACTCCTGTTCAATGTGTATTTGAGGTCAGTGGGTGAGATTGTTTGGAGTGAGTTGCCACCAATACGCAGATGACACCAAGCTCTATATCTCTTTTTCATCTGACCTGGAGCCTGCAGTCTCTGTGCTTACCAGGTGCCTATCTGCCATTGGGGACTAGATGTGGGCGAACCAACTGAAGCTTAATCCAGACAAGACCAAGGTGATTATGGTTGGCTGTTCTTGTGGCCTGGGGGATGTGGGAACCCTTGTTATGGATGAGGTCCAGCCTCCCTTGGACACTCAGGTTCACAGCCTTGGGGTGCTCTTGGATTCACTGCTGCGTCTGGATTGCCAGGTTGCAGCTGTGGCCAGGAGCACTTTTTACCAACTTCATCTGGTGAGAAGGCTGCAACCTTTTCTGTCTGATTCAGACTTGGCCACCATCATCCGTGTCTTTGTAACAAGGCTAGACTATTGCAAAGCACTCTACATGGGGCTGCCCTTGAAGACTGTTCAGAAGCTGCAGTTGGTGCAGAATACAGCGGCCCACCTTCTGTCGGGGACAGGTCACCAGGAAAACACTACACCAGTGCTTCAGAAGCTGCACTGGCTGCCAATAGCTTTCTGGTCACAATTCAAGATACTGGTTTGAACCTATAAAGCCCTAAACACCTTGAGTCCCAGGTATCTGAAAGACCGTCTCTTCTCTTCCCTATGTCCCAGCATGGCCTCTGAGGTCAGCCAGGGGCACCTTCTTGCGAGTGCCAACTGCCCATGAAGTTGCTACAACAAGGGAACGCAGGGAGGCATTCTCGGTTGCTGCCCCACAATTATGGAACTCCCTCCCCTTTGAGGTTCGCCTAAGCCCAAACATGTTCACCTTCTGGTGGAGATGCGAAACCTTTTTGTTTGGCAGGTAGGAATAGGGCTGGGTGGGATTGGGTGAAGGGGTTTGGGGAGGAGGATTGGTGGGTGGCAGGTAGGAATAAAGGGTGAGGGGTAGTTGGGATGATATTAGGTTTTTAAGAGATTTTAATGTATTTTATATTTTTCATATTGTAAGCAGCCCTGATTCTTTGGAGAAGGGTGGGGTAAAAATGTAAATAAATAAATAAAATTAATAAATACAGAGGCCCCAAACCTCTCTGAAATAGTTCTTGCTAAAATAGTAAAACTTTGTAAACAAGTTCCTTATTCATTATCTACTCTTAATCAGACATCACCTGTGAGTTAATTAAAGCATCTGCGATACCTATAATACATTCAACCAGCTGCACATTCCTGCTTACCAAAGAAATTCATGCAAATGAAGAAACATCTAAGTCAATCTAACATTTTGAAATAGTCAATGTGAAATAACTGAACAACAATGCAGGATTCTGAAGACTTTCAAAATACTTGCTTGAACCAGCAAACAATGTTTTCTTTGTCAGAGCTATAAGCATGAATGAACAAACTAATGGTTTTAGCCATCTAGATTTCTGACAATTGGGTTTTACTGCATATGTAATAAAGCAATAGCCCAGTTTTAAGAAAACCAGTCAGGAAACGCCTTAAAATCAGAAATGCCTCAAAACAGGCTATTAAATATAAGCAATTAGTATTCCCATGCTGCTCTTGATGGAGTACACAAATTCTGGATAGGAAACTTTTTGAGGTTCCCTTTACTGTTAACTTAATAAACACACAAATATTAATTAATAATAATAATAATTTTATTAAGGGAACTAGCTTTCGCCATGTCCCGATACAGAAAGAAAAATAAAATGAAATCTCAGATACAAAAACCCCTCCACATAGGGGACAAATGATCCATAGCAATCATATAATACAGTGTACTGAGATACTAAACCACAGATACTTGATCTGCAAGCCAGGTAGACAAATATTAATTTGAGATTTAGTAAGTCTCTGATTGCTCTGTACAAGACCCCCTTTATGCCAGTTCCTACTTTCCTCTTGCTGAAAGACATACTGAGATCCTTTTATATTCCTAGGCTCAAGATAATCAATCAGACCTACCTGGTCTTGCTGATGGGTTGAGTCAGAAGAAGCTGTACTTCTCTATACAGGATTCTAGCACTTGACAATGAGCTTAATCATCAACACAGTTCTGCATCTCTAAGCATGGCGCTAAACCCCTCACATTCTCTTGCAGGTATTATTTCCCATAAACACACATCAAGTGTTTCTAGTTTTCTTCAGCTCCATCTTTAGCTCCTTTAAAAGGTGGGTGTCAAACATATGGAAAACGGACCAAATCTGGCCTGTATGACGTGTGTGTGTGGCTCATATACTCAGATTTTTCCACCAGAGGAGGGCAATACTCACTTTAAGTAATGGGGATTTTTTTCAGATACAAAAGAGACCACAACTTCCCTCCGGGTGCACCTATTCTTACAAAGTTTTGGATCCCTACTTAACGTTGGGTCTTCTGTCACCCTACCAAGTTTGGTTGAAATAGGTTTACAAGACTGAAATTTATTAAAGCAGTAATATGCACACAAACATTCACACAGAGACAGAGAGACAGGGAACTCACCTATGCCTTTCACCCACATTAGGAAATCAGGCTAAATGGGAAAGTTTTAGCCTTCATGGTTATTGAAAGACTTCATGGTTATTGAAAAAAGGTAAACTATAGCAGCATTTCCTAAATCAGCAGATAGCACGAAGAAAGGGGCTCAGAGAAATTAAAATTACTTGTGACTAGACTTCGTATCCCCTATACATTCACAAATAAGTGGGTACCAGAATTTTCTAGAAAGAAGTGTTTGTTGAGGGTGCCGCTCCCAACTCCTCACCATTCTACACAGGCTCAATGACGTTATGGAAGGGGAAGAGCACCTACCACGGTTCCTTCCAACCCCTAACTCAAAGTCCCACAGGCTACTAACAAGAACGATAAGATAGAGGCGAAGGTGTGTGGGTTGTGTGAATGTACAGAGGCACTCTCAGCAAACTCCAGTTCAGGTTAGGAATTTTCATTTCTTCTTTGAGTAGCTGCTCTACATTCACACATATGGGAGAATGTAAAGCAATACTCTTTCCCTCATGATGGTAGGAATGAGAAGGACTAACTAAGTGTGGAGAAATGAAAAAAATGCTCTCCCATAATGAACATCCCACCAGCTCTATAGCTCTAGTGAATCACAGAATTTCAGGGTTCAAAGGTACCACAAAGGTCATCTAGTCCAACCCCTGCTATTAGACAGGATATTCTCTACCTACTGCGTCACAAACAGATGCTGGTCCAGTTACGTTTTAAAAACATTCCAGGAAAGAAATTCCTTCACCTCCCTGGAAAACTTCTTATATTGGCCAACAGTTATTACAATTAGGACCCATTTCCTAATATTTAACCAAAATCTACATTGCTACAATTTAAGTCCATTCTCTCTTCTTCTCCTTTCTGCTAGAGTGGAGAACAAATGTTCACCACCATTTCTAGCATCTTTTTAGATATCTGAAAACTGCTATCATGTCTCTTCTTAGTCTTCATTTCTCTAGGCTAAACATACCCAATTATTTCAGCATTTCCTCATATGGCTGGTCTTCCAGTCCCTTTATCATCTTAATTGCTCTCTTCTGAATAGGGTGAAAACAGATATAACGGTAACTCCACTTTAACACCATTTAAACATTTTTAATGTATATTGCAACATTGTAATGTATATTGCAACATTCCTATGCAGCCCTGCAACATGCATAAGAAATGTTAAAGCAGTGTTAAAGTGGCATTAGCGTTACGTCTGTTTTCATCCACAGTCTCCAATTTGCCAGTATCCTCCTTGAACTGTGGTGCCCAAAACAGCACAACACTCCAGGTGAGATCTCACATTCACAAGTAAAGTGTCACTGTCCCTTGTGTCTTAGGGCGTTTTCAGACAAGACACTCCCCACCCACCCACTATGCATATTGCAGGGCTCCAGGGTGGGTGGGGAGTGTCTTGTCTGAAAACGCCTTTAGACAGGATACCCCGTTAATGTAGCCCAAAATCCATTTGCCTTTGTTGAAACATGTTCAGTTTATGATCCAACATAACTCCCAGATCCTTCTCTGTGGTGCTACTGCCTATCCAGCTATCCCCCATTTAATATTTGTACGTCTGGTTTTTGTTCCTGTGTGCAATACTTAGTATTTGTCTTTTGTCTGAATACTGTCAGAAAGAAGTGTGTATTGAGGACAAGGTGGCTGTCTTGTAAATCTTCATAACACAAATATGTCCATGACAGAAAACTTTAATCCTAGTGGGAAGGGACTCCCAACTCTTTAGGAGTATTTACCTTCTATTTACCTGTGAACATAACCTAATCATTTTAGACAAAGTCCAAGTGGACATTGTATTATTTCTGTTAAAGAGAAAGAAATCACAAAGAAAGCTGTCAAGGACTTGAAGGGAGAGGACATTTTTGAAAGCACTGAAGTGTAGAAGTGGTGTAGGTTCTTAAGAAGGTAGATGTTGGTGATGCCCTTCTGAAAACCTTCACAGGTAAATTGAAAATTTACTTAGTAGTCACTAGCTCTGGGTGAGCTGGCATTGTCACAAGATGCACTCTCATGAAAAGAAATAAGATGATCTTGACTTTTCAATGATAATCAATAGTCCAAAATAAGAGTTGATGGGCCTGCCAGGGCTTCTATAGATCCCCTTCAGTGAAGCCCACAGAGAATCTTTTCCATTTAAGAGTTATAAGAACACCAAGTGGATACATATCAGGAACTAACAAAAACTGCCTTAACATCCTGACAGCAGGCTGACTCTGCTGTGTGTAGACACTTACAAAATCTGGCTCTATCTAACAGCAAAGAGATGACCGAATTGCATTGTGTATTGTGGTACTATATGCAAAGACCACACTGTAACCAGATGCCAGTGATGACATTTGTGTTAGAAACTGGTTTGTGTTAAGTAGATTTAAACCAGCAATAAGAAGCTACTTCTATTCCTATTCTACACAGCAAAAAAAAAAAAATCTAAATTTTATTTATTATTATTATTATTATTATAAGCATTTATATAGTGCCAGCAATGTACCTGGCGCTTTACAAGGATAAGATAGACACGGTCCTTCCCTGAAAGCTTACAATCTAAAGACAGGGGGAGGGGAGACAGGGAAGGGGGAACAGAGGGAGAGACAAGGGATGCGACATTCATGAGGATGCAAGAACTCAGGTACACATTCCTGGCTTGGTTGCAGTAAGTTGGGAGTTTACAGATAACAGGTGGGGGATAATCCTGGGTGGGAATGATTAGCAGGAGTTAGGAAGGGCGGAGCGGAAGAGGTGGGTTTTGAGGAGGGACTTGAAGGTGTGGAGGGTGGGGACAAGGCGGACGAAGGTAGGAAGGGAGTTCCAGGCGTGCGGGGCAGCGAGGGAGAAGGGACGACGGTGGTTGGGGGAGCAGGGGAGGCATGGGAGGGTGAGGGAGGGGATGGAAGAGGAGCGGAGTGCTCGAACAGGGGTTCAGAGGGAGATCAGGGCAGAGCGGTAGAGGGGAGCGAGTTGTGAAGGGCTTTGTAGGTGAAGACGAGGAGCTTCTGCAGAATACGCTCAGGAAGGGGGGGGGGAAGTGGAGAGAGGAGAGGAGAGGCTGCACATGGTCAAAGCAACGGGCAAGGTGGATGATCCTGGCAGCAGAGGTTTGAACAGACATTAGGGAAGAAAGTTGAGAGTGGGGAAGGTCAGCAAGGAGGAGGTTACAGTAGTCGAGGCGTGAGATGACTAGGGCGTGGATGAGAGTTTTGGCAGAAGAGACAGACAGAAAAGGGCAGATCTTGGCAATGTTGTGGAGGGAGAAGCGGCAGGATTTAGCAACGGAGTCAATGTAGGGTTTGAAGGTGAGGTGCGAGTCGAAGATGAAGCCCAAGCTACGGGCTTGGGGGACAGGGAGGATGGAAACCCCGTCAATGGTAATTGACAGGGAAGAGGGAGAGGAAGGATTGGGAAGGAAGATCAGGAGTTCAATTATGTTCAGTTTGAGTTGGCGTTGAGACATCGGAGAGACAGTTGCTGAAACAAACTTGAGCAGAGGGAGAGAGGGAAGGAGTGGAGAGAGAGAGTTGAGTGTCGTCAGCGTATAGGTGGTATTGGAAACCGTGGGAGGCAATGAGTTTGCCTAGGGATAGGGTGTAGATAAAGAGGAGAGGACCAAGGACAGAGTCTTGGGGAACCCTGACCGAGAAGGGAAGGGAGGAGGAGGGGGATGAGTTAGGATGGGATACGTTGAAGGAGCGATCAGAAAGGTAGGAAGAGAACCAGTTGAGTAGAGAGTCTCGAAAACAAGGGAGTGGAGAGATTCAAGCAGGAGCGAGTGGTCAACAGTGTCAGAGGCAGCAGAGAGATCAAGAAGGACAAGAATAGAGTAAAGGTGGTTGGATTTAGCCACAAGAACATCGTTGGTGATCTTAGCAAGAGCGGTTTCAGTGGAGTGAAGGGGATGGAAAACAGATTGGAGGGCATCAAGGGAGGAGTTGGTGGAAGACTTAACATACTTGCACCGCAATCCAAGATCCATGTGTGTGTCTCAGGCGTGCACACAGACCAAAACTGGAATTGTGCACAAGCACCCAGTGTGCACACGTAGGGGACCTGGGAAAAGTCCCTTGCCTCCCAACCCCACAGCGACTGGGAAAAGGAGAAGTCCGACTGCACTGGGTACCACAACGGCAGTAGCATTGGGAGGTGGGGGACTTTCCCCAGACCCCCTTGCACACATACACCATGTGCACATGCGCATGCCAGTTTTGGTCCGCGCACACTGTAACAGGGCAGAATCCTTGTGGGCCGATACCCTTTTAAGACGCGTAGAGTGGGAAGGAAGCCACACCCACTCAACAGTACAAAAGCCAGGACGCAGGAAACGAAGAGGCAGAAGCTGCCTGGAGGCTAAAGAGTGCACATCCCTGCTCCTGACTGGAAGGAGGCTCAGAGACTAACGCGGAGAAGCAGGTAAAGACTGTAAATAGCCAGCCAATGGACTGCTATCTGGCTTAGCTTGGGACCAGGGGGCCACAGAGGTTGTGTACCCAGCTTAGATAGCTCTTACTGTAAAGATTTTTATGAGGGAGAATAAACTGATGGAAATGCTGATTCCCTGTGTGAGTGAGTAATCTGGGGCCCTAATCCTGACAAGACTTAGCACCATCACCGCAAAGCTGTGACACACACACCTGCACATGCAGACCTCGGATCGGGGTACATGTGAAAATAGTGCTTAAAAAACTTAACAAAAATGGATAAAAGTAATAGTCTACCTTTCAAAGGAAAATAATACTACAGAAACATTGAAATCACCAAGACGTTTAAATATGAACACAATAGTTTGTATTATAACTTATAGCCCTAACTTAATATCAGTAAGTAGAAGTAAGAGTATAGCGTATAGTAAGAGCAGAATCTGAAGACAATGGTACCATTGTCTTCAATCTCCAGCACCCAGCACTAAGTCTCTTGCCATGGTAAAGGATATCCAACAACCACTCAGTGCTTTATTTATTTATTTAACTATTTTTCTATGCTGTGTTGTTGGTGTTATTGATGCAGTTGGGACCAGCACCAAGGAGGAAGAGAACACCAGTCAAGGATATCTGAGGAGCATTGTTCTAAGATGCTGACAATTCTGGCATAATAGCAGACAGGCCTTTACTCAGAATCCAGTCAAGGAGGGTCTATAGTGTGGATAGTCAGAAAACCATAGCGGAGAGGTCATCAGAGAGTCTGGTAAAACAGGTCTCTCCAGTGTGTAACCCTGTGGTGCGTGCAGGCCATCCTGGCACTATAGCCAGGGCCCCGAGCCAAATGCAGGTCCGTGATTCGTGGATTTCCTGCACAAACCTCCTCCCCCCATGGAATCTCCTGCCCTGCTTCTCCTAGTGCAGAATTTCCAGACTGCACAGGGAAGAAGCGGGGCAGGAGATTCCATGAGGAGACCAGGATGAAGAAAAGCTGGGGACTCCTTCCCATAGGCCAGGCTGCATTTGGGGGGGGGGGGGGGGCTACCAGTGCTTGCATCCCCTCCCACCCTGGCAAATCAACTCACCCGGCAGTGGCAGCAGAAGCTCCTCTCAACACTCTTCAGACAGCTCCTTCTCACCACTTCCTAGCCCCTCCCAATAGGGCCTCCCAGAGTGGCACAGATAGATTATGTCATCCAGCTGTGTCACCCTGAGAGGCCACGTGGGACACCTAAGGGCCCAGGAACTTCCACAGTTCCTTTTCCCTGTGCCCTGTTATCACTATCGGGCCAGGGATTCCCACTCCACCTGCACCCTCTTAGTACCATCCAAGTTAGGGAGTCCCACTCCACCTAGCTTTCTAGGATGTCCCAATCCAGTGGGGACTGAGCCCACTCGGTGGGGGTTCCATCCTCCTCCCCCCCCCCCCTTCTACTCAGGAGTCTCTTTTCACATTTCTATCTCCCCATTATGGGGTGGGAGGTAGACCCACCCAGCCTTCCTAACCTTCCCCCTCCAGGATTCCTTTCCACATCATCTTTGCCCCACAGGCATTCTCAGTCTCATGATCACTAGCTCCTATTCCAAGGTTCTCTTGTCCTCTCATATTCAGTAAATATTCTCAATAAATACCAGGGGCCTATTACCCCATAAAGCCTTCTCAATAAATAAACCCCCATAGTCTCAGTCTGGGGAGGACTCTCAGTCCCATGTTCCTGTTGTCTCCAACACAGTCTTACATTTAATTTCAAGGATTGCAACTCAACCCAGTCTCCTCTAAGGGGTTTCTCTCCCAGCAAGACTTCGAGCAGGGAACCCAGACTGTTGGCGGGGTCCCGCGGGTTACCCACATTCTCCATCAGTTTGTCACAGACAACACACCCTGGCCCCACTTTCAGGCTCGCTGACCCCTCAACTTAGTCCCTCTCAGTCAAGGTGAGCTTCCCAGTTTCCATCCCAACTTCCATCAATTTGCCTGCCATTCCAAATTCGCTTCTCAATGTCCCCCATCACTGGGGTCCAACAAGGGCTCCAGCCTCTGGCTGCACTCTCACCCCACCTGGATGAACCTCTCAGGAGACGCTCCACTCACAGGCTCTCCAAGCAGCAGCTTCCTCTCAATACTTCCATGTCAGTTTTATGTCCCGGCTACGCTACGCTGCTCAGCTCTAGCACTGTTCAGTCTACCAACAACTCACTTGTGGAGTTCTCCACCAGCCTGACCGCCTACCACCTCACAAGTGTCGGGTAGGCACACCTGTGCCCTCAGTCCTGTTCTCAACTTCCCCCTCTCACCAAGGCTCTGAGCTTTTAAAGGACCCACTCACGGCATGGTCTACTGGGTTAGGGTTCTTACTGGGTCTTAAAGGGGCTACTCTCCACACCCCCTCTGATCTTAATGGGGACAGGAGCCATTCAGGCCTCCCTGTCACAATGGGTATTTTCAGACGTGACGGGGCCAATTGGCCCCGTCACGGAATCACCCCTTTGATTCCCCACCGGGGCCACCTCATAATGGCCAACAGATGCGGTGGCCAATCCCGGCGGGGAATCCGGGGTGGGGGTAGGGCTGCGCGACGCAACGTGCGTCTGCACAGCCCTGCCCCCCCACGCTCCCTCGCCCTCCTGAGAGACGGGCGGGCGCAGCGGTCAATGTGGCCGCAGCACCCGCCCGCAGTGACCACGGCCCAGAATCCCGCCGCGGATTCCGGGCCGTGGTCCGGGGACAGACGTTACGGTCCCCTTCATCATGGGGGGGAATCACATTCACCACGCAAACGGGGCTGGGACCGCTGGGACCGCCGTTCACATGGTGAATGTGATTCCCCCCCCGTGGTTCACGGGGGTGAACATCTGGGGGGGGGTACTTCCGTTCCCCCCAACAGACGTTCCATGATCGCGATCACCATGTGGGGATTCACTGTGGTTGACCATGATCACGTAACGTCTGAAAATACTCAATATCTTTTGTTTCAAATTTAAAATTTTACATGGCTAGAAACTTCATTTGCTGGGGTCAGCCAACTGCTGTCTTTTATAAATCAGAATAGACTAGGCAAGGGGCTGTGTGGAAACTGAAAGCCACACTGAGCCTTGACGGCAAGAATGGAGTATAAATCTGAAGAAATAAACAAACTGCCCCCCTTCCATCCAACCTGAACCTTTTCATCTGACCTCACTGTCAGTCAGCAAGGGAAGACAACATAACTGAGTAACGGCCAAGCATAGGAGCCTGGTGATGTACAAAGGAGGCCTCAGCCAGGCAGGCAGCAAGCTCAGTCACTTCTGTTTGTTAATCCCTCCACCTCTTCCTCATTAAACTATTAATGCTAACATTACCATATGCCACATGATGTAAATTGCATTCAACTAATAATAGTACAAGTCTCACAGTTTTAAACATCCAATTTTCAAAGCTATTGGTGCTATTATGCCAAGCTCCCTCTTTCTCCACACCCACCCCATCCACTTCTCTCACACACGTGCACATGATTTCATGCTCTAGGGTGAGAATCTCTTAGACGCACACCCTCCCCACCTGGGCTGGGAGAGGAGACTCTCCCACACTCGCAAAACAGCCCATGTCCCACAGGGCAAGAGGGATCATACATTCCCTACTGAGGAGATTCAGCACTTCTTGTAGCCCCTCAGCTGGGGCTCTAGTCTGCAGTGTAGCAACCATACTGGTTAATCTAGCCCTAGTCAGACAAGCTGCAGGAAGGAAATATTTCTACTTCCTTCATTAATGTTCCAACTCCTCCCCCGACTTTAGAACACATATTCAGATAGTTAAAACTAGCCTGACAGGCCTCACCAGCTGGAGGAGAGAAACCCCTGCACTCCAGTAGGGGGCCAACCATTTCCTGCTCTGATCTATGGCTGTACTGCATCAGCCTTTCTTCCGGACCACGACACTGTTGTAATTGAAGTGAGTAATTAATTTAGAAAAGTTTGACGCATGCATAGTGGCTCGTTGAGAGCAGCCCGCAGGTCACTGAAACCCCACCCCTTAGCAGGAGTATATAAGGAGCCCTAGCCTAGCTGACCTAGAGCAGGCAAAGACTGCAGACTGTTGGCTGCTGCTGTCTTTCCCATCCACTCTATGCTGCCCAAGGTCCTGGAGACAAGGTACCTGGAAGAGAGGCCAGGTAGAGGAATGAGGAAGGGAGGCTAGAAGCAGCCTAGCCCAAGGCCCAGGTGGGGGAGGGGCACAGGAGGGATAAGGAAGCCGGTTGTACCTGATGAACTGTGTACATTGTATATAACTATATATATATAACTATATATATCCACACTGGTGACAGCAATAAACTTGGTGTTAACCTGCAAAGGAAGCCTATTGCCTGTTCCTGGGAGGTGAGCTGACTGACAAAAGAGTGGAGCAGCCCTGATCCTGTAAGGAACTGCACTGGATGTGAGGGCTGTCCACCACAAAAATTGTATTTAAAATACTGCTGAAAGTTATCACAGTGCTATAACAATCCCATGAGTTCACAAAGTTCTTGCAAGGGTTACAGGTAGCATTTGTAATATAAAACTGTGATAATATGTATTTCAGTTTGGACACTTGTCATTTTTTCAACATGTCAGCCAGATTTGTTTTTTTCACCTATAGAGGGTAAAATACACCACAGCTTCCTATAGAGGCTCCAATACACCACAGACTCCACAATCAACATAAAATGTACAATATTTAACAAAAAGAAAATATATACTTTGCTACAGCTTTCATAATTCATCTGCTCCCCTTACCCACACACACCTGCATATGTTTTCTCTCCCATGCACGTGCTTGATTTTGCACTTACTAAAGCCAGCGCTAACTGTAACGGGGGATGTAGTAGCACCAGCAAAACAAGTAGAGGTGCAGATAATAAAGGGCCGTGCTTTAATGTGCAGGTGCTCCCACAATAAAGGATAGCACAAAACACCAATCAAAAGGACTTAAGCATTAGACTTGCAGTCTGTCAGGGGCAATGGTAGAGAGAGGAGCTCTAGGACTAGGCTCTCGCCAAGAGGCTGGAAGGAAACGCCTAGACTCGATGTCAGACGCTACAGGGCTACTTTGACCGAAGCCTTGACAAGCAACCCACAGCTGCGAGGAAGAGTGGAGATTCAGGCCCCATTGCAGGGCAAGGCTGA
The DNA here is from genome assembly GCA_003113815.1 of Sphenodon punctatus. Taxonomy (NCBI): domain Eukaryota; kingdom Metazoa; phylum Chordata; class Lepidosauria; order Sphenodontia; family Sphenodontidae; genus Sphenodon; species Sphenodon punctatus. Next base: position 1,016,283 of record QEPC01013419.1, read on the forward strand.
CAGCCCAAGGCAGGTGGGACCTACTCTTATATTAGCCCAGGACGGGCTTTTTAGGTAAGACTTTATGGACAACAGCTTGATCCCCGCATGAGAGGGAAAGGCTTCAGCATACTGTTGGTAGAACAGGCTGGCTGTAGGGGAGGTGGAGGCCAGATTTAAAGGTGTCAGAGGTGCACATATACTTAAACCAGGATCAGGGCTAGACTCTGGAATTAAGGAACCAAGTATTTTCAGTGTTTCAGGGCTTTCGATCTAGATTCCCCAAAGTACCTTTGGGCCCTCCAGATAGGAGTGGTGCCCCACTGCTACACTAACTTCCATATGAGAGAATGTACAGAGGCCACTTGAAGAAGAAGTGCAACTCCCTTCAACTAAAAAATAGGGATGGGCGAACGCGGTTCGGCAGTTTGGAGTTCAGCCCGAACTCGGCCTGTTCGGATGACCGAACTCAAACACGAACCCAAACGCGAACATACCGAACAAACCAAACACCGAACGGCGAAATGGCCGAACAGTTCGGATCGCATTCGGATGAGTTCGGGTGGCCAAAAAAGGTTAATTGGATGGTCAAGCATGACAGGGAGGTGTCAGTCACTGAGGAGCAGACTTCCAGGCACCAGGGGTGGAGAGGCTTGCAAGAAACTAAACTAATTATCTGCCTCCCCCCTTCCCAACACCTTCTGAGCTAGTCACTGTTCCTGAACAGCAGGTGTTGAGTAGGATTTTTAGATTGCTTTAAGTTTCATTTCAGTTTTGTA
>QEPC01013419.1:1023353-1060979 GCA_003113815.1 Sphenodon punctatus
GTCTCTCCCTCTGTTCCCCTTCCTAAGTCTCTCCCCCAGCTCCTGTCTCTCAGATTGTAAGCCCTAGGGGCAGGGACCGTGTCTATTTGATTACTTTGTAAAATGCCAGGTACACTGCTGGCGCTATATAAATGTTTGTTGTTATTAATAATAATAATAATAATAATAATCTGTCTAAAACTGATTATAATTTGTCCCCCGATTGATCAGTTAACTGCCAGGACCTTCTGACAGTCCATAGTTCTGAGTCCATAGCTCAAGGGTTCGCGTTCCAGCAGAAGGCAAGTTTACCTAACGCGTGCAGATTAGGCGAATCTGTGCAAATCTATGTATATTTATGTAAGTCTATGCAAATTTATGTGATTTTAATCGCTCAATTGATCAATAAATCAAAAAAGGTTTAATCGATTAATCAACTAAAGTTGCAGCCCTAGTATTTGGGGGTGCCTCAGTGTGCCCCAAACACTATTTGGCTAGAGCCCAGCATGTCCCAATATATCCCTATGGCCTGTTAGAAGGACTCAAGGTATTATCTAATCAATGGGGGTAAATGAAGGCTACATATTCCTCAATATTATTTTGGAGTATGTGTTTGGGCTTCCACTGCACCCCTGAGAACACTGAGGTCTCCCAGTGTGTCCCCAACATTCTTAGGCAGAATCCTAACATTCTTTAATGGATCCTTCTGGCCATTCGAAACAATCAATACATTTCTATGACCATTCAGAAGGCTTCAACGAATTGGGAAGGAGCTGGCAAGCTAGGGGCTTTTTATGCCTCAGTATATCTGTGAGGTGGATGAAAGGGTTTCCAATTGGCTCCAGGTGGGTATCTGGAGGTTCCTCAGTGTACACAAAACACTATTTGGCTAGACCCCACCATGTCTCAATATATTTCTATGGCTATTTTGAAGGACTCAAGGCAGGTAAATGGAGACTACTTATTCCCCAATATTATTTTGCAGTATGTGTGTGGGGTCCCCACTGCAGCCCTGAGAACATCCTTAAGTCTGCCAGTGTGTCACCAGTGCTGTTAGTCAGGATCCCAACATATTTTAATAGATCCCTCTGGCCATTCGGGAGAGGTTTGTGCATTTATTTCCCAGCAATAAATGGGTCAGGGCCTCCAGTGTCAATTTCAGTTTCGTTTCCCTTCCTGTCACTTAGCTATTTCTCCAGCTGGATTAATGAGGTGATGACACCATCGTTTGCTGAACCCAGTACAAACCTTACAGTGCTAGGAGCCAGGTACTAGATGACAAAAACTGTTAGGTTACTGGCCAAAAAAGTGCTGTTGGAGGACATAGATGCTGCACTGGTTCAAAAATGTTAAACGTGTTGGTTTCAATATACAAAAATCTTTACGCTGATGCTCTGGGTGTATAATAGGATTGAAACCATTAATCAGTTTGTATTGCTTAACGCACTAGTCATATACACACACATATCAGGTGCCAAGTAAAGCTGAAGGGAGCTAGTGCATGCCCCACAAAGGGAACTAATGGGAGCCTCCATCAAGTACAATTGATCCCTAGCCCTGTCATTCCTAGAGCCACTGCCCTCTCAATCCTGACCAGACCTGCCACTCCATTCAGTCTGATCAGTCCCTACACCTCCCTTTCTCCTTTCCTAAACAATTCTAAGCCACAAATATCCCCCTCCCAATCCCAGTCCCTAAAGTGTGTTTACTACATTCTCTGACCCCAAGAGCTCTCTGCTCCCCAGGAGACACTGCCCTTACACCCTAACACCCTCTGCTCCGCACCAACCCTAATCATCAGGAGCCTTCTACCTGTCCCATAATCTCTAGATTCCCTGCACCTCTACCATATAGGTAACCCCTGCTCTCCAGTAACCCCCATTAAGGAAATCCACCCCAGCATCCCTCAGCCCCACTGCACCCCAATCCTTCAAGAGCCCATACACCCCCAGCACCCCATCTCCCCTAATCCCTATAGCTGTCCTGCACTTCAACCCTTCAAGAGCCCCACATCCCTCAGCCCCTTACCCCCATTCCCCAGGAGTCTCCAATTGCCACAGCCATGTTCTGCAGTACCCTATATGCCCCTACTCTCTTACAACCACAATCCTCCCCAGCAACTTTAACCTCCAAACACCTTCTGATCCCCAGCAATGCAGTACATACCTCCAGCTCTTCTTAACCCATAGGACCTTTGCTCTCAGCTACCTTACACCTTCAACACTCTTCCCCAGATACTCAAACTCTTGGGAATCTGTAGTATTTTAGTACTTAATTGATTACAGCAATTGATTAACTAATCGGTAAAAAGCAACACTGTTAACCAACTCAAAGTTTTAATCGGTTGACATTCTATTTAGATAGAATCTTTCATTTCCTGCAACAGCAGCACTTGAGTTCAGCAGTTAAGTTCAGCTGTCTTTTGACATGACACTGCCAGAGAAAGAGATCTAGGCATTTGTTGGAAGATACAGCTAATTTCAACTGCTGTTAACGTATGTGGTAATGGTAGTGTGTGAGCGTGTACACATATCACCATTACCAAATGTATAATACACACAGAGGGTTTTTAAAACGAGCAAGGCTGCGGGTGGGGGCCTGTTCACTGAGCGGCACAGCTGCGGGTCACTCTCATGGAGTGAGTGGGAAGGGATTCTAATGGGTCGATCCTTGGGTGGCCATCGTGCCCACCCACTCCATGCACTCCCTCCACCATGGACTGGCCGCATAAACAATTCATATGGGTGTGCGGCCATTTCCCCTCCATTCCCCCCAACCCCCCGCCAGCATTCCCACCCTACTCCCCACCTAATGGCTCACCCTCTACCATGACACACAGCCCCAGACAACTTGGAAACGTAAAGCCAGTAACCCCTTCCTGCCCAGGAGACAGTGCAGCCACTGCGGCTGCTGGCAGTCCCGGGTTACAACGAAGGGGACATGCAGAAAGCTGCCATCCAAGCTGCTGTCCTCCATGGCGTCTACTCTTCTTGAGGGGGGGAGGGAAGAGCTTGTTGTGCTTTGAGTCAATGCAGTGCTGTATTTCGTGCACGTGTCCTTTAAGAGCTCCCCAAGGAGCTCCCAGCAGGGCTGTAGGCAGGACCAGGGAGGCGGCTGGGCTGCGAACCTGTCTGCTGGCGTGAGTGGGAGCCCCAGTTCATATGGGCCCCGCACAGCACTCGCCAGCTTTTTTGGCAGTGCCCCGCACAGCATGCCCCGCACAGCACTCGCCAGCTTTTCTGGCAGTGCCCCGTGAGTGGCCAGCGTGTGGGTCATAGGAGCGTGCCTCTCCACGCTCCACCTTAATACGAGGAGTTGGATGCGTGGTTAATGAGTGGCCATGCATGGAAGTGTCTCATTTTAAAACACTCAGAGAATACGCTGGAGGCACAGTAGTTTAAGAGAAGGACTCTCACTTATGGAACTCACTTCTCCCTGGACCAGACACATGCCAGCAATAGTGCAACACACAGTCAATCTCCCGTCTCAACCTTTATGCATCTGGCTAGGCCAAGACAGAAGGGTTTTTGTAAAAAGGGTAAGGTCACCTTTGTGCCTTTTTGACATTATATGTTGTATGCGTTTTAAAATTCTCATTGTTTATGTAGCTAAGAGACACTGTAAAAATTGTCAAAGTAAGTAATTATTTGTAACAAATTTTCATTATTCTGTCCTGATTGGACTCTGATTTGAAGACAACGCAAGACGATATAGGGCTGAACACATTTTATTTTGATCCTGTGCACAAAAACAAAACTGATTCTTTTCCCTCCCTGTCTGGTACAAAGGAACGTTAGATTTGCAACCAGATCAGACCAATTGCTCATAAAGTCCAGCAGTGGCCAATACCTGATGCATCTGAAAAACTAAAAATAGCCCGATGCACTTAGCCAATTTAGCAGTACTGCCCATGGATTGGGGGGAGGGGGGACTCTTTCCCAACCCGTGTAGCAATCAGCTTATTTCCTGAAGCTTGAAATCTGATTAACTTTATCATTTCTCTAGCTAGCATATTTTCAAATTAGGAAAGAGCTCGAGCTTCAAAATTCAGATATGGATTTTCCCCAGGCCTGATTGTACTTGCATTTACATCAGTTTTTATATTGATGTATCATGAGTTCAACTTTGTCTGCCAATGATTTCCTGTCTGATGGTGGGCAAAGTATGTGATCTCCTTATGTGTGTGCTTCAAATCCCAACCCTAAAATGGAAATAATATTACTCCTATAGCCCATAGGAGTGTTGTGCGGATAAATGCATGGGATGCTGATTTGGAGCTCAAACATGGTGGAAGTCAGTTAAATATCCAAATGCATCTTCAGCAATGTTTTCAAAAAAGGACTTATGATTTTGGATGCCTCAGCTTTGTGCTTTTAAAAGGGCTGGTTTTCAGACAGTTATAACTTTCCTCTTGAAAAATTAGACCCGTATAAGGTGTTTCAGTCTGGTGGGCACTCAGATGGAAAGCTGCACCAAAGAGCATGAGCCCCAGTGTCTCCTATCCCTATTATAGCTCAGTCCTTGCTCTCCTCACATTAGCCCTGGAAAGGCATTCCATGAGGGTAGCAGATCTCGCGAAAAGGGGATCCACTAACCCCTTGCCCCTGAGGGGCAACATGACTCCAGTTCATCTCACAGGTTCAGAAGAGGGGGCCCTGGTACAGGGAAAGGAGCCCCAGCGCTCATTCAAGATCCTATTACAGATCCCATTCTCCATAATCTCAGGAGAGTTACCAGGATGTGAGTTTCTATTCAGCTCTGAATCTAGTTCTCTACCTCCTCCTCCTCTTACAGGGGGATGCATAGAGCAAAAGAAACGACAAGGGAAAACACAGAAGATGCTCTCCTTTGCTTTCTCCTGACAGACAGCCTTACAGCCAGTACCGTTGTTAGGGCAAGTATCCTACACTTTATAGCAGAAAATCCCCTTCCTCTACCCCATCCTTTCCTCCCTCCAAGGATTCCTCCTGGAGGAAGGGGAAATTATCAGAATCAGAAGTATATCCATCTATGGAGGTAAAGAAGGAAGGGCTTTCCTCCTCTGAATTCTTTGACAGGATGGCAGGGAAAGCAATGGGTACTCTATAATTGTCTGAGTTCTGATGTGAGTAGTAGCACTTCATCTCTAGAGCTAGCCAGGCCTTTCTTGTCAAGACAGCTAGTCAGTCACACTGCTAATGCTGCTGCAGTGCAACTGCTAATTAGCTGTTGCACTGCTAATGCTGAAGGCAATAAACAGCTATTAAAATAGTGGCCAATATGCAAAATACTCCTTTAGCAGCCAAAAGAAAACTGGAAACTGCAGTTACTTCTGTAACTCAAGCAAGAGGGTGATTTTGCTGTTATTCCCCTTAAAGCAAACAATTATGTTCAAAATTCATTATAAAAAGAGGGGAATATTTACTAAATGTGAAGCCAATTTGGTTGCATGCTTTGATAATGCAAAGTATAGAGATGATCAAATTTATTTTAGCTTGTGATTAGCTATTTGAAAAATATTATTTATCATAAAAAGTAGTAACCTCTTTTCTAAATCTAGCTCTAATACTGAATCATTTCACTTCCTGTGGCACAGAGTTCCATATAGTATGTAGTCTGGCTATATACTGTGCTAAAAAGTGGTCTCTGATTCCAAATCTACCTACCTGACTAGGGCAAAATAATGATTTGTTTAAAATTATTGAAAAGAAAATGTAAACATGTCGGCGTTCTCTTTTACTCTCAAATTTCCCTGATTGCCTCTCTGCCTCCAGGACTTTGGCTCTTTTTACACGAGACTCTCCCACACATGGACACTCATCATCCATGTGGTGGAGCATCTCGTGTAAATGCGGAGGGGGGGGGGGCTTCCCGTGACCCATGGATCCCCACCCACAGAGCAACCAGCAGCAATGCAGGTTGCTCCATGCATGGGGCTGCGTGGGAGATCGATGCGTGCCCGTGTGCACCCACCCAACCCCATTGCCCCCGCAGTGGCATACACATCGACCGCCCCCTCTGCCATGGCCCTAATGTTCATTGCTTGTAGAAATGTAAGAAAAAATAGAAACAAGTAACAATACATGAGATTTTTTCTGAGGAACACCCACAAACATTATGTTTCACCATCAGTGGAGTTCACCACCAACCTGCATTAAAAACAATTTCTGTTTTAAGGGTTTACCACTTTGCTGTAACTAACATCCAAATGTATATCGGATCAGTGTAAAAATCAAGTACATAATATTTGAAAATGGGGTAATGCATCTAGTTTCACACTTTAGGAAATGACTGAAGAACTCATTTGGTCCTTGCCAGTCTTGATTTAAGATTATTCCCTCTACCATTATGCATCCCTTCTCTGGCACACTCCTAGCATACAAATAAGATGAATACAAGATGTCACAGTAAAGTGTAACACAATATTATTCCTGTCCTACTGAAGTCATGAACCTGTCTATCATCATTTTCAATTCCATGAAAAGCACTGCAAGTTCCAAAGTTTAAAAATACATTGCTACGGTCTTTATTATGGAGAGGCTAGGCTCTGCAGCTACCGAGCTCTACACCCCTGCAGGCCTCCACATCCTGCAGTCACACAGCCAAGCCCTTAATTTTAAAACTTTTCTTAAAAATCATGTTCACCTTTAAGGCCTGCTCCTGATCTGCTTGAAACAAATGGGATCATTCAAACTGGCTTCAATAGGAAAGGGGTTATGCCCCTGAAATAGTAGCCTCAGACTTCTAATCTGCCCCAGCAACCACAGAGATGTCAAATGTATCTCTCCATCCCAATACATAAAGCATATAATCAGGAAACTCCAAACAGCATGCTCAAGGAGTCCCCATCAATGCCTTTCAGCACAGTTCTTGAGCTATTTAGCACTATCCTTTAATACTGATGCAGCTCCCTGTGGCGGACCCCCCAGCGGGGAGCCCCGACCCGACAGTAATACCTGGGAAGCGGCACAGACAGCGGCGGCGGCAGTAGCACCACGATCGGGGCAGCACAGTATCGAGCGGCAGTGACGTCATCATGTGGCGTCGCTCCCCAGGAGGGGCAGGCACGCTGCAGCAGGAGAGAGAGGCAGCTGCTTCAAAAGCCGGAGGAGGCAGGAGGAGAGGAGGTCGGACTGGGGACAGCAGGCGCTGCTGAAGGGAACTACCTGCTCTCTCGACTGGGGGTAGGAGTTGTAGGCATCTGTATTGCAACGGGGGTCTCTGGGGGGAGTAGAAGGGATCCTGGAAGCCGGGGAGGGGAGGCACAGGCTTCGGCCTACGGAAGGGATCCTACCAGGAGGTCCGGGTGCAGTCTCGGCTCCTCGCAGGGATCCACCGGAGAATAAGGGGATCTCTCTATCACGCCAGCCCCGCATCTGGAAGCCGGTGGGGCACAAATCTAGGGGACCCACCACAACTGGCGAGCCAGGCAGGAGGGGCCTGAAGGGGCGGGAAGCCCAGGGCTTAGCTCGTACAGTCCCTGAGATAGCAAGGGAAATGGATGCCGAGGCCATGTTAAAATGGCTAATGGAGGCCCATAAGGCCCAGCTGGCGACCCAGCAGGGGTTCCTACAGTAATTGACGGCTGAATTGTCTAGCACCCAGGTGCGGAGCCAGACTCAGTTGGCAGAACAAGTTTCTGCCCTCATGTCCCCGGCCATTAATGCCTTGGCGGCTTGCGCCCCGGGGGTGGTGGAAGCCAAAGGGCCCCAGGTGCGACTCACGAAGATGGCGCCCATGGATGATCCCAAGGCCTTCTTGAACGTGTTTGAGAGGGTGGCTACCGCGGCCAAGTGGACCGAGGCTCAATGGGCCATTCTGTTAGCCCCCTGCCTGTCGGGTCCAGCCCAAGCTGTGTACGACAGGCTGGAAGCAGCAGAGGCGGCAGATTTTTCTAAAGTAAAGGAAGCTATCCTAAAGGGGCTAGACATCTCCGAGGAGACTTATAGGAAGAGGTTCAGGGGAGAAAAATATGCCCCAGGGACCTCCCCTCAAGCCGTGGCCCAGCAGCTACGGACATATTGTCTGCGCTGGCTAAAGTCTCAAAAGCGGTCAGCTAATGAGATAGTTGAACTCCTACTGACCAAACAATTTATTCAGATACTGCCCCCAGGAGGGCAGGCGTGGGTAGCCCGCCACCGACCCATGTCCTTGGGGGAAGCTGTACAACTAATGGAGAACTATGAGGCTTTTGATGGACCTATGAGGGTGGGGGTCAGGAAGGATTGAGAGGACCCCCTCGAGAAGAGAAGACCCTCAAGCAAAGAGGGACTGCTCTGGAAGGACGGTTTGGGGGCATGGAAAAAGGAGGTTTTCGGGAGGAAGGGCCGATTCACAGATGGAAGTAATGGGGGTGAGGGAAGCAAATCCCTTTGGGGGAGCTCATGATCAGGCGGCTCTAAACCCAGGCTACCACCCAGATCTCAGCTGGGTAGGGAGGCAGGTGAAAGTCCAGGGACCCGGGTGTGCTACCAATGTGGCAAGCCAGGCCATTTCAAAAGAGAGCGTCCCTCAATGGACTGCACGTTTGCTGAAGGGTGGTTAGCAGAGGATCCCGGCAAAGCCATGTGGAGGGGGAAGCCCCTGGTCCCGGTGTGGGTAGTGGGACGGGAATACGGGGCCCTCATTGATACAGGCTGTGGGAAAACATTGGTCCGAGTAGACATGCAAGGGGTCCCACAGGCTGGCCCACCCATGGTGGGGCTCCGATGCATCCATGGGGATATACGTTTCTATCCCACCTGCTCAGTGAACATGAACGTGGCGGGGCAGTCAATGCAATGTCAAGTAGGGGTAGTACTATTTTGGGCCGAGATTGGGGAGCCTTAGCTGCACTGCTACGGCCCCAGGAGGGGCTCCTGGGGTATAACAGGCCCAGCGAGGCAGACGGAGCTGATCAGGGAGGGCCCAACGACCCAGATGTTCTGCTCAAGGAGAGGTCTTGGATGGCAAGATCCTTTGATTTTATCCACGGCCAGCGTAATGACCCCTTATCACAAAACACCTACGAACAATTGACCATGGATAATGGGCAACCTCGGGACCCCGAACACCCTCTAACATATCCCTGTTTTGAACTAATTGAGGGCCGGCTATACCGAGTGTGGAAAGACCCGATCAGCGGGGAGGAGGTATGCCAACTGCTGGCTCCAAAAGGGTACCGTGGGATCTCTTGCGCTTAGCGCACAAGATACCCTGAGCACGGCACCTGGGAACGGAAAAACATTAGAGAGGTTGATGGCCCACTTCTACTGGCCTGGTATCAGGGAGACGGTGCAGCGATACTGCACCTCTTGCCCTGACTGCCAGTTAACTACAAAGCGGAAGGTGGCCCCAGCCCCCTTGGTTCCCCTTCCCCTGGTGGGGGTCCCCTTGGAAAGAGTGGGATTAGATATAGTAGTACCCATGGAGAGGTCAGCAGAAGGGTATAGATATATTCTAGTGATCGTCGATTATGCTACCTGCTACCCCAAAGTGGTGGCCATGAGATCCATCAAGGCCCAGGGGGTAGCCCAGGAGTTGCTGAAGATATCTGTATGGACTGGGTTCCCCCAGCTTATATTGACAGATCAGGGGACTAACTTTATGGGGAGGCTGATGCGTCAGCTGTGTCAACTTTTAAGGCTACGCCAGATACGCACCTCAGTATACCATCCCCAAACCGATCGGCTAGTAAAGCGCTTCAACCAAACACTGATGGCTATGCTCTGCAGGTTCGTGCATGAAGAACCACGCAAGTAGTCCTCCCTACTCCCAGCGTTACTAGAGGTTCCCCAGGCCTCCGTGGGGTTTTCTCCTTTTGAATTATTGTACGGGACACAACCCAAGGGTTTGTTGGATTTAGTGAAGGAAGGATGGGAGGAGGCCACGACCCGAAAGTCCAACGTGGTCCTGTATGTAACACGGTTAAGGGAGACATTGTGAAAGGTTTGGGTATGGGCCAAGGAAAATGGGCTCGAGGCTCAGAACCAGCAGAAAACCTGGTTCGACCGGCGGGCTAAACCCCGTCAATTACAGGTGGGCCAACGGGTTTTGGTCTTATTGCCCACATCCGAGTCCAAGCTATTGGCCACCTGGCAGGCCCCCTTCAAAATATTTAAGCAAAAGGGAGAAGTGGATTATGTGGTACGCCAGTCGGGAAAGCGTCCCGAGCTACAGACATACCACGTCAACCTACTGAAGGAGTGGAAAGATAGAGATCCTGAGCCTACTGAGGTCTTGGAGGGAGAATTCATAGGGGAGGGGGGTCTTCCAGTCGGGGGGGCAGAGCATCCCAGTAGGGAAGGACCTAGATAGCGTTCAGAGGGCCCAATTACGGGCGGTGGTAGCCTCCTTCCCGCAGGTATTCACACCAGTGTCTGGCCGCACTACCTTAATTCAACAAGACATTGTAACCAAGGAAGGAAAGGTTGTGAGAGAGCTGCCACACTGGAACCCTCGCCATCTCTGGCGGGTAATGGAGGACGAGGTCCACAACATATTAGAGCTGGGAGTCATCAAGGAGTCAAACAGTCCTCGGCGTAGTCAACCCGTACTGGTGGGTAAACCTGATGGCTCCACGCGGTTCTGCATTGACTTCAGTAAAGTTAACGCAATCTCACACTTTGATGCCTATCCCATGCCATGCATAGATGCCTTACTCTAGCAATTGGGAGAAGCCCAGTATCTGTCCACACTGGATCTTACCAAAGGTTACTGGCAGATACCCCTCGCACCAACCGCCCAAGAGAAGACGGCTTTCGCCACCCCGTTAGGCCTTTCAGTTTGCACGGATGCCGTTTGGACTACATGGAGCCACTGCCACCTTTCAGCGGCTAATGAACAAGTTACTCACTCATCACAGAGCTTATGCAGCAGCGTATATAGATGACATCGTCATCTTTAGCACGACCTGAACAGAACATCTCGATTACCTGCGGAAAATCGTCCAGGCCCTGGCCAATGCCGGGCTTACAGCCCACCCCAAGAAATGCCGACTGGGGCTCCATGAAGTTGTTTATCTAGGGTACTGGGTCGGTACGGGCCAGATCCGACCTGTATGGGACAAAGTCCAAGCAGTTAAGGATTGGCCCCAGCCGACCTCGAAATGGCAGATCCAACAATTCATCGGCCTTGCCGGTTATTATAGACAGCATGTACCACAGTTTGCAACCTTGCAGGCCCCTTAACGGATTTGACCGGCAAGAACCATCCAAACCAGGTGCACTGGAACCCCACTCTAGCCCAGGCGTTTGAGACATTAAAGAACTGACTCTGCAATGCCCCCATGCTCTATACGCCCGATTTCTCTCGCCCGTTTGTTCTACAAACTGATGCCTCAGACGTAGGGATAGGGGCCGTCTTGTCGCAGGTCGTAGGCAGGAAGGAACATTCCATAGCGTAGCTCAGCCGCAAGTTAGACCCCCGAGAAAGGGCCTATGCAACTATTGAAAAGGAAGCTCTGGCCGTCCGATGGGCAATAGTCTCCCTACGATATTACATCGCCAGTACTACGTTCGCTCTGGTCACTGACCACGCCCCCCTCCAATGGTTGGCCTCCATGAAGAATTCTAAGGCCCGGTTGTTATGGTGGTATTTAGCCCTGCAGCCCTATAGATTTGAGGTCCACCACTGCACAAGCTGCCTCCATCATAATACCAACTTTTTGTCCCAACAGGGTGATACGGTTCCCCCATTGGAATCCCCCCTGGGTGACCTTTTGATGAGGGGGGTGTGGTGGTCCCCCAGCGGGGAGCCCCAATCTGGCGGTAATGCCTGGGAGGCGGGAGCAGCACAGGTGGCAGCAGTAGCACTAGCGAGGAGCACCACGATCAGGGCGCGCAGTGTCGAGTGACAGTGACGTCATCATGTGGCGCCGCTCCCCAGGAGGGACGGGCACGCCGCAGCAGGAGGGAGAGGCAACTGCTTCAAAAGCCAGAAGAAGCAAGAAGAGAGTTGGTCAGACTGGGGACAGCGGGCGCTGCTGAAGGGAAGTACCCGCTCTCTCCTGACTGGGGGTGGGAGCTGTAGGCGTCTGTATCGCAACGGGGGTCTCTGGGGGGAGTGGAAGGGATCCTGGAAGCCGGGGAGGGGGAGGGTGGGCACAGGCTTTGGCCTTTGGATGTTAGTTACAGGAAAGTGGTAAACCCTTAAAACAGAGATTGTTTTTTAATGCAGGTTGGTGGTGAACTCCACTGATGGTGAAACAATGTTTGTGGGTGTTCCTCAGAAAAAATCTCTTATTGTTACTTGTTTCTATTTTTTCTTACATTTCTACAAGCAATGAACATTAGGGCCATGGCAGAGGGGGTGGTCGGTGTGTGTGCCACTGCAGGGGTAATGGGGTTGGGTGGGTGCACACGGGCACACATCGATCTCCCACGCGGCCCCATGCATGGAGCAACCTGCATCCTCCATGGGGATCCTACCAGGAGGGCCGGGTACAGTCTCAGCTCCTCACAGGGATTCACCAGAGAATAAGGGGGTCTCTCTATCGCACCGGCCCCGCATCTGGAAGCTGGTGGGGCACAAACCTACGGGACCCGCCACACTCCTATTCACTTTAATGGGATTTTTGCCAGCACTCAAGGGCTAGTGTACCAGTGTTAAATAGCTTGCAGACTCTATTGTCCATATGGTTACCTCCTTCCTAGACAATAAAGAGAGCGGTTATTGTTACACAATCTATTACAGAGCATTTGCATGGTGCTTATCACCACAGTATAGTATGTCAGCACTTTACAGATATTAATAACTCCCCTGCAATGTAGAAAAATACCATTATTTACTAATTTACAGAACACATCACACACACACACACACACACACACACACACACACACACACACACACACACCACTCAAGTCTCACCCAAGACGGTGGAAAAACCAACTATAAATCCAAGATCACACGACTCCATGCCGTGTCTTAACTATAAGATATCATCTCTTCATTGAAGTTTTACACAGAATTGCTTCTGAAAAGCAGGTAAGCAAACTTTCTCTATGTCAAGTTATCCAATTGGATGCATTCCAAACAACACCCCACTATAGTCTGAATACTCTAACTACAGTTCTATAGAGTTGATAGCGACTGACATGTTATGCTACCTAGTGATACTGTTTGTTCTGAAAAAGTTTAGATCTTTCATAACATATTCAAGGAACATTCAGTGCGTATAGAAGAAATATTTGTTTCCACTACAGTTATCCTAGGTATGAAACTCGGTGTACCTACAGCATATGGGATTTAGCACTCTACCAGTGTCAGCCGCCGCAGCCGCTGCCTGGCGCGGCGGCCCCCCAAAGGCTCATGACCCCCGCTCCACTCACCCGCAGTGTGACGCCGCCTCCGTTACAGACGCCCCCAGCCGGAGGCGCCGACGGCAAAAGCGGCCAGGAAAATGGCTCCAGGGCGGAGCGAGATGTCATGGAGCCCCGCCCCCCGTTGCGGCGCTCTGCGCGCCTCCAGGCACGCACGAGGGGCGGAGCCAGCACTACAAAGGCCGGCACTGCAAATGTAGCAGTGCCGGTGAACAGAGCTACAACCCTGGAGAGACTGGCCCCCCTCCTGAGCTAAGTGGTGAAATTGACTACCTTGTTTGGATTGGTGTGTGTTCCTCCCTTTCCCTGCCCCCTGTGTGTTGTTGTGTTAGAGCGTGTCTCTGTCTTTCCTGGGATATTTGTGTATGTGTGACCTCCTGTTTCCCCTTGAACCAGAGTACTGAGTGAGCGACTGAGAGCCTGCGGGCTCGCCTGATTGGGCCTCCCCCCTCCCCGTCCTGGGACCATCCCTTCCTTCTCCCCCTGGAGTGTGTGAGCCCGTGAACCCTATCGTGAACCTTGGGACCCCTCCCCTGTGGACCAGGCACCTCCCTCACTTATCCGCCCTACCATTCCCCTGGCAAGTGCGAGTAGTGAGTTTGGACCCCTTTCCCTTCCCCAGCTCTGTGCCCTATGATGATAGGGGTCNACGTTCAGAGCGCGTAAGCACACGAACAGACCCACACACTATCCTGACGGGCTTCCTTTCCGCGCACTTCGCAAGCAGAGTTCCCTTGGGTGTGAAAGGTGTGAACGGGTGGTGCTTCTCCCCTTCCTACCCCCCCTCCCACTGACACAGAGTCCCCTCCTCTTAGACAGCTCCTGTCACCTACTTTAAAAAGGACAAGAATAAGATGAGATCTGATCCGAGGGAGGGAGAGAAGGAGAGAGGTTGGACCATCCACCATCTTAAGATGTATCAGTAAAGGCTTGCTATGGCAGGTAAGGTGGCGTGAATCATCTGTTTTATACAGGCCTCTTGAACTTACCATTGGTTACTCTTGGCTTTATTCTCCCTGGACAATAACCTAGATTGGTGTGTTTGTCTCAACTCACAAACTGAACTGGGTACATTCCAAACAAACAGCCACCGCAGGTTTTGGTCCACTTTAACTTGTGGAACTAGTCCTCCATAACAGGCCAGTTCAGCTAGGGCTGCTGCAGGGAGAGATTGCTGCTGGCATAATTGGAGTGCTTTGCCAGCAACAGCTCCAGAAGGGAAGAGCTTGCACTGCTGCTGGCAGAGCACACATGTGTGAGCTCCTGCTATAGTAGTTCATACACGTTACTATCCACATCTTTGTTATGGGCATGGAGTACATATGGAAGCACACTTTACTTTTAATTAAAGTTTTAGGTAATTGAAATAGTTTTGTTGTGTGGGGGGGGATTCAGAGAAGTTTTTAAAAGTATCTCAAATTACAACAATAAGCTGCTGGTCTTTTCTTTTAAAAATAGATCACTTAGAATCCTCTATTTGGATGTGGTTGATTTTTGTTTCAATTTAAAAGTTCTCATTGCTCATGTATTTTTTATTCCCTGATGCTCTATTCCCAGCATGAGAAGCATAAAAGAAGCAGACAGTATATTTTCTCCAGATGGAGCCCAGTTTTTAGCCTGCATCAGTTTTACATTATCTTCTCTCCCTCTCTCAGATGCAAAAATAAGGAAATAATCAAGGGTATCCATCCAAAACACAGACCATATTCACAATAAAGATACATGCAGACCTCCATTTTCACTCAGAAAGCGTTGATTTTGTCAGAGTGATTTCTTCCCATTGTGCTGGTAGACAGAGATTGTCAAATATAAAAATGTCATTTAGGCAAGTACGTACTTGTGAAAATTACCAACAAAAAAACCTCTGGTTTAAGTGACTAGTTAAGGCTCACACAAATTTACTAACCAAAAACCTCCAAATATAGGAAACAATTTTATTTATATTATATATATCACCCCATCCATCCTGCCACAGGCAGTTTTGGGCTATTCACGGTCAACAATAAAAACACTTAAAACACTCAAAACAAGGAGGAAATAAAATGTCCCTAACCACCCACCACCCTAACCCATTCCCTCCCACCCTCCCCATCAAAAGCCAGGTGGAACAGCCACGTTTTACAACAAAGTAAAAAAAAAAAGAGGGGAAATCTGGGGCCAGACAGGCCAGGACCTTGAGGAGAGCACACACACACACACACAACCCATGACTGCAGGGGCCGATCCAGGATTCGTGGGGGGGATGAGGCAGTCCTGCAAATAGGTTGGGCCAAGACCGTTTAGGGCTTTATAGGCAAGCACCAACACCTTGAATCAGGCCCGGAAGACTATAGGCAGCCAGTGCAGAGACCAAAGAACCGGTGTAATATGTTCCTGGCAGCCCAGTCCCACCAGGAGACGGGATGCCATGTTCTGCACCAGCTGCAGTCTCTGAACCATCATCATGGGTAGACCCATGTAGAGCGCGTTATAGTAGTCTAGCCTAGAGGTGATGAAAGCATGGATGACAGTGGCCAGGTCAGAGTCCGAGACATACGGCCGAAGCCGATGCACCAGATGTAACTGGCGAAAGGCACTCTTTGCCACACACTCCACCTGAGCATCCAAGCAGTGCTGCAAGTCAAGGAGAACCCCCAGATTCCGTACCTCGGGAACCAGCAGAGAGCAGACCCCGTCAATGATGGGGGCCGTCACCCTCACCGCCTTACCAATTTCCTTGCTTTCTAGAGCACAGTTGTATTTTAGAGAGCCTCAACTGTTTTCTTTTTCCAGTGGTTTTTGGTTTGTAAATCTGTGTGTGCCTCAATTGTTTCCTATATCTGGAGGTTTTGGGTTAATAAGTTTGTGCGAGCCGTAACTATTTTATTTTATTTTATTATTTATTTATATTAAAACTTATATGCCGCCCCCTCCTGCCTCAGGCATCTCGGGGCGGCTAACAACATTTTAAAAACATAGTAAAAATACACAATAATAAAACTACAATTAAAACAGCCTAAAAAAAAAAACATACCCACCCACCCTAACCCAACCCCCTCGATAAAGACCCAGCGGAACAGCCAGGTCATACATTGTCTGTGGAAAGAGGGGAGGTCGGTAATCAGGCGGACCTTCAATGGGAGGGAGTTCCACAGCCACAGCGCAGACACAGAGAACGCCCTCCTCATGGTAGACACCCAGGAAACCCGAGGGCACCCTTGAAGGGCACCTTTAGCCAACCGCAGGAGCTGATCAAGGTCCCAGAGGGTGAGGCGGTCCTGCAGACTAGTCACTTAAATTGGAGGTTTTTCTTGGTAAATTTCCGGGGTTTTTCCTCGTGCAATGAATTTGATTTCTGTTTTTGCTGGTATTGTAGTACTCTACAGAGAACGCAATCTTTGGGGGGGGTTTCCTCTGCTGCCACATTGTAATGTTGTTGAGCAGTGTAACATTACAATGTACGCGTGCCTCAACTGTTTTCTAAATCCGGAGATTTCTGGTTAGTAAATGTTTGCGAGCCTTAACTCGTCTAAAACTGGAGGGTTTTTGTTTGTTAATTTCCTTGGTTTTTTGTTAGGCTCTTCCCTCTCCTTCCTGAGACGCACTTCCCATGGTCTAGGGAGCTGGGGGGAGGGAGATGGTTAAAATTTACACCCATCTTGAACTCTGGGGGAAAGAGAACTTGCCACGGCTGCTTTTTGTAAAGGAGACACTACAGCCACCTAGAAATGTCACTGGAGCCAAGTCACTTTTTCCACACACTGTCACTGCTGCAAAGTTCTACCCCAGAGGCTGCAAAGTTCCCCCTTGGTATTTGTTGGGTGGGTGGTCGTTTCTCCACTATGTGCTTGAAATGAAACACGCAGTTTGTCTAAATAGATAAGGAAGCAGACTGTAGGACACTAACAGGATCCCCTTCATTGGGAGCTGCTATTAACCTCCCTCAGCTTTGCAAATCCATTCAAACAAGCATCTCTCATTTTTGCACCTCACATTTTTCCATCTCAATACAGCCCCCCCTCCCCACAGCCTCCTCCCCCCTTCAGCCCAGCTGGCTTCAAAGTACCCAACCCTGCAATCGTGCTAAGTTTGCCTGCACTAAGGATTTCCAGACTGAATACCTAGTCTCCTCTATGCAGCTCACTGAGGCTGTTATAGGCGAGAAGCAAGCTCCTTAAGTAGCTGTGTTAGATCCGTGGTGCCAGAGTCTAAGAGATTACTTTGGGGGCTACACTTCCTCTTCCCTGGCCTGATGGCCATCAGACTTCTAATCCTTTCAAAGTGCTTGCTCCCTTCAAATTTTGCAGCTGAACCAAGTAAAGGGCAGAGTGTGGGGCTTTTTTTATTTTTTTTGGCATGTCAGCAACCCCAGTCATCCACCCGAGTGTAATACAATCTCTGAGGTTTCCAAGACAGTGCAATAATATTTAGCAGCATTCAGCAGCTTCACAGGTCTCAGAGGACCCGGGGAGCCTTGGAGCTCTCAGTTTAACGTGAGAATGGTGCCTTGATCAGATAAGAGAAAGGGCGGGGAAGCCCTGGCTGTCATCACCCTCTGCTGAGCTAAGCAGCAGCAGGGCAGATCACCCTCCTCAGTGGGCAGCCCTGATTTCTGGAACCAAAGCAATTTGCAGGGAGAGGGAAGCTTTCCCCAAACAGCTGCCCTGGGGAAGTTACCCAACACCTGCTTGTATACTGCCGGCGGGGGACCAGGAAAACGCTTCCCACTGGACAGTGAAAGCATCGGTCTGCCACCTTCCTGGCAATTCAAGCACTTCCCTGGTCCCCAGCTGGCAGGATATAAGTGGGTATTGGGTGACTTCTCCAGGGCAGCTGCTTTGGGAAAGCCGCTTATAAACCACCACCACTCCTGCCCCAGGGTGATCTGCACTGCTGCTGCTCTGCTCATCCCCTTTCTTATCACTTTGAGCTCCCTTTTAACCCTGGGGGTGTACTCATTGGTTAGGGATTCAACTTTAGACTAGAGTATAAACTCTGATGTAAGTTGTGTGTGGTTATAAGCTCCCCCACTGCCGCTGTCCCTGGTAGGTGTTGGGGGCTCAGGTGGGGAAGGACTTGGGTGGGGGTGCATGGATGCGGTCACTGTTTGCTATTCTGACTCGGACAGAAATGGTCGCACTTCTGAGCAGCATCCTGTTGCTCTTGTATATTTCACTTCCCAGCTGCCTCAGCCCCGCAGGATTTGTTACAATCCTCTCTAGGTTATCTGCGGAGACACTGAGCAGAGTGATAGTCCCTATTTTTATGCTCTAGAGGCAAGTGAAAACTGAGGTATCTGGGAAATGAAATAAAGAAGAGCGACAGGCTGCCACTGGGGAGTGAAACAGACCCCGATCTACAGCACGGAACAGTGACTGGATCCAGCCCCCACCCCAGCAACATCCTCCCCACAGCGGAGACCCCAACACCTACCAGGGCCCCACACAAGCTAAGTCTAAAGATTAAACTCCACCAGACCCTGTCTTCAACATGAGCCGCACTTTAAATCACCCTGGCCACTTTCCTGCCCCAGCGCAGGTGAAATTAACAAGGCAGCTAATAGTATATGCTGTTATGTCACAAAATACGGACCCATGAAAATGTTTGCTAGATTTTGGGAAATACTGATTTTTTATTTCTACAGGTACCAAATTTACAGAAATTGATGTGTCCATTTTTTCTGGCAGCCATATTGGAAATTGCATTTTATAATGGAAAACATGGTACAGAGAACAATATTTGTTTGTAAATGACACTAAAAATTAATCAATGTTTTTAAAAATGAGCAAACTATCAGGATAAATAATTTTTCAAGCTTCTGGTAAGTAACAAGTCACGGTTTCCATTTTTGGCCATTTTGAAAATTGGGGGGCCATTTTATTCACATCAAAGAAATAAATATTTATCAAAATTGTTCATCCAACTAAAACTAAAAGCCGAATTAAAGTATGTTATATCCAGTTATATCAATCACTTTTTATGATCTTGTAATAAAAATAATACAAAACGGCATGCAACTTAAGAACATTGAGAAGTAACTGGTTTTCATAACTATTACAATAATTCTCTCTTCTTGTCCAGAGTTTTTACACAACTTATCTAAAAATATTCACAAAACTATTATCAGCTGTTTTTAGGGCCTCTTTGTCATCAGAATACAAACATTCTGTGTCAACATAGCTAAACACTTCAGGATTTGCCTCACATTTGCAGTGAACGTCTGAGCAGGTAACATTGTTCTGCCTGCATGAACAGCGACTGCCAGAACCACTCACACTACACGCACATTTTAGAAACTGAGCGATGGAATCAGGTACAGGAGGGAACTTTGACAGAATTGGAAGTAACCAGCCTGAACTATCAGTTGACTAGCCGAGAGTCTTTGGGTCAAGGAGAGTTGGCTTTGGAATGAGCACCTGCTGCTAAACATTGCACTGAAGATGAGCTCTTCGAGTGTGCTCATCAATAGCACCTCTGGTTGGAGGGAGCTTGGAATGTCCAGACATTTGTGAAGTGTTCAGAAATGTGGCCAGCGTAGATAATCAGCTCAAATACAATTCACGGCTTTGGTATGGAAAAGAGTACAAAACAATTCTTCGCATCCACAAAGTGTATCTTATGTCAGTTGATTGCCAATACCTAGATCCCTACGTGAATTCAAGATGTTGTCATTTGCCAAGTAGAAAGCTTTCCACCACGAGGTTTTTCTTTTTCTTTGTGTATAGCCAATGGTATCACAACCACTTATTTCTCAATGTAACCAAGCCAAGCGCGTGCATCTGAGACCTTGCATCTTCATGAATGTTAAGACTCCTTGTCTCTCCCTTTGTTCCCCTTCCTTCATCTCCCCTCCCACGCCCATCTCTCAGATTGTAAGCCCTAGGGCAGGGACCATGTCTATTCCATTACTTTGTAAAGCACCAGGTACATTGCTGGCGCTATATAAATGCTTGATGATAATAATAATAATAATAATAAATACATTATCACATGAAAACCTCATAAGGCATCAATGTGTTTTTGTCCAAATTTATCACATATAGGCTGAAGTTTCAAATGATGACGTTGCACTCCTCTTCCAGCGATCACTGTTGCTTTGGTCCCTAGTTGAGGCAATACAGATAGTGCCAGAACCAATACATCAGTGTTGGGAGAGCAGATGGCGATCTCAAATTCTGCTTCATGAATTTCAGCTGCATACAGTATAAGCAGCATGTCAGCTTTATCATGGGTATTTGTAACATCAACAAAACTTCCTGCTGGTTGATTTGACAGGCTACAAAGTTGAGTAACTGCAACAACTGGACACTTGCAACAGTTGATTAGCTTCTGAGAGAGGTACTGCATCAACAAGTCCTTTGTCTTCCTATTCTCCAGGAACATAGTGATGTTCTTTATCTGAGTCGTGTCTTCTACTTTGAATTCGGGTTGGTACGCTGACTTGCCTCCAGTGCAGCATTGTCTAGTGGTATCCTTCAGTGACAGTTGTACACTGCAATCATCAAATGTATGTAAGGCTGTACCGTCTAGACTTTGCATTAATTGATCTCATGAAGAACTGTGCCAGTTCTGGGCAATTCCTAATGATTTGTCTATGGACAACCTGCTCATTGACAAGTGTCATGGCATCTACGATGTCTTTAATGGAATTGGAGATGGTTCTTCAATCTGTTCAAGTCTTCCATTCTTCGTCATGAGCAATTGATCTGAGGTGGAAAATTTGTAGTTAAGAGATAAATTCCCTGAGGTCGATATCATGAGATGAAATAGTTACTACTAACAGCAGCCTAGCCATAGTGCTGTTTGCTGAATCATAGAAGAGTGCTCTGAAAGAATCAGTCTCCGGTACTTTGCACCCATCATGCCAATTCACTGACTTCAAATTCAACATTTTATCCCACAGAAATGGTTTCCCCAGAGATTCTCTCTTGTACAAAACTTATGTAAGCTTCTTTGCCTCAACATTCTGTGTTCAGTATGTCATCTTGGACGGCTTTTGACATGATAGCCTTAGTGACCAAATTGTACAGTTTATGCTCAGTACTATCGATAGTCTTGCATTTTGAATGGGTTTGATGTTGCAGGAGCACACTTTATCTGACAGACAGACTTCTCTTGGCAGGTCATCTTAGCCTCCGATACCTGATAGTTCTTTGTTTTATCAGAATGGGTAATGCCAAACATATCCTCTGTTTTCTTGGATAATCTTGTCAGTTCTGGCGTGCTGAAGTAGTATCTATCATGGTTTGGGGAGGATCCCTTCAAACAACACACACACTGCTCTATGGGGCTTCTGGGCTTTCCCTCTTCTGGAGGCTAAAGGGTCCTTCAGGATTTTATAGGGTCCACTTGCTCCGAGAGCGTTGAGACCTAAGTCATCACAAGGACTAAGTGGTGAGAGCTGAAAGCCGAGAACCTTACCCCCTAGATATTCAAGTCCAGGGAGACCCTCGCTCAACCTCAACCACTCTCACAAGAATAGGGAAAAGGAGGAACACGCGTACAAACTCTCTTCTAGGGTAGGGAAGGGGATGCACACATATACACACACTCCCACTGTCCCCTCACTCACTCTCGCAGGGATGGGGAAGGGGGAAGAACACAGGTACAAACTCTCTTATAAGGTAGGGAAAGGGGTGCATACACATACACACAGTTTATTCACTCTACCACAACTCAACTCCATCCGCTTTCTCTCTCATGTCCTGCACTCTCCACCTGGGGCCGATCCAAACTCCAGATCACCGGCGGTGTCTGGTCTGGCCACCGGTGCTTTTATGGCCAAGCTCCACCCCTGTATGCCGTGCAAAATGGTCACGGTTTCTATTTTTGGCCAATTTGAAAATTGGGGGGCCATTTTATTCACATCAAAGAAATAAATATCCCAGAGGTGCCAGGAGGCATGGCCGCACCCAGGCTCTGCCTCCACCTGTTGCCTGCAGCAGCCATCCTCCCGGCACTCCCAGGAGCTGCTGCTGCCCTCAAGCTCTGCCCCAGCATGTTGCACAAAGCAGCTGCTCTCCCGGAAGTGCTGTGAGGCGCCGCTGATCATTGTCCAGCCTGGTGTTCCGGTTGCTTAGCAACCAGACGGCTTTGCCGCTGGCAGCACTGGCCTCTATCTCTTCTCCTCATTTGTGGCTGCCCTCCCGCCTTCCAGTTCACCAGATAACATAGCCCACCCCTGCAGAGCCTCGTGTCGAGAACGTCATGCACTTCATATTATGGGTTAGGGTGGTTGGTGGTTAGGGATTTTTACTCCTCCCTTTGTTGTTGTTTTAAAGTTGTTTTAATATTTGATGTTGTGAGCCGCCCAGAGCTGCCTGTGACAGGATGGGCGGGTTAGAAATTTGTAAAAATAATTTAAAAAAAAAAAAATTCTCCAGCCAGATTATGCCTTTTCATCATTGAAGCCACAAACTGACTGCAAATTTTGACCACCGATTCCTGTGGTACATGCAAACTCTTGAAGAAAAAAATCTACGCTGTGCTTCCCAGGCCAGCAGATGAAATAAAGCTGTGAGAGAGGAAGCTGAGTAAGGTAGAAGGTGTGGCAGAGCTGTGTTATGTTAGTCCTCTAATGGGTATGGTCCCCACAGATCCCTTCACCAATGGTGCAACTGGGGTTTGTCCTGAGAATCAGCAAGATGGGACTAGTTTCCTGACACTCTCCTCCCTTAAAAACTTAGATTAGATGGGCAAATTAAATAATCAGATTGGACAAACAGACACGACTACTTAGGCCATTTTTAAAATGGGCATGGCTGGGGGGCAGGTCCATGTGCGCCGTGTGGAGCACTGATGCGTATCCAATAAATGAGGGGGATTTAAATGGGCCAGGATGAGTGTGCGCCCCTACCCACACACTCCCTATCCCACTACTGACCATCACAAATTATTTCCCAACACTCCGTGCATGGGCATGAGTGGATGGCATGTAGGTCACAGGAGCGTGCACCCACCCACGCTGCCTTCAGATGGGTGGACCTGTGTGGGCACACCCCATTTAAAAACAGCCTTAGAACCAACGATGGGGGGGCAGAGAATATAGATTTAATGGAACTGAAACAAATATTACACACAAACATAAAACAAGGGAAGAGAACTACTGTAACTGGGTAAAGGCCCTGGAAAGAGAGGTATGACAGCCACTGCCACTATCCCCTAGCGGGTCACCTGGTGTGCCGTTGCCACCGCCGGTGGTGCCATTGCCGTTGCCGATGCTTCACCACCCTAGCCTCATTGAAGAGCCATGCTGCCCGGCCCCCCCAGGTACTATCTTGCCTCTCCCTCACTTGGAGAAGGGGGGTGGGGCCAGGGCGCATGTCCAGGACTTCTGGGCCCGGCGCAGCCAAAAACAGCCTGCCGCCCAGCGGCAACATAGGCATGCGCTACAGGCAGCACGCCTAAGAGCCGCACCAAAGGGCCCTTAAGTGTGGTTCTTAGCAGGACCGGGGGCAAGGGGGCTTTTTTCATTGTTTTAAGGGGGATTGGGGTGGGGATGGGGTGTTTTCTTTATGAGGGAGGGGGACAAGGGGACTGGGTTAGGGAGGGAAGGGCTGACCCAGTGTGAGGGAGGGGTGCAGCCCTTTGAGAGGGTGGGACAATGAATCAGGGCCGATATTGGCTGATCTTGTTCCAGCTGGGTACTCTGTGCAGCATCAGCCACAGCTGGAGGAATGGGGGGGGGGTAGCCATTATTTTTAAGACGCCTGGTCTGTGAAGAGATTTCCTGTGTGACCTATCATGAATATAGAGGGTCTCCATCTGTGGTTGAATTTTGCCGGAGACAGAGTGGGGATACTGCTGATATACCGTGCACCCACCTGTACAGCAGCCTCCCTGCATGCGCTGAGCAAGCTGGTGTCGGAGGTGATCTTGCAGTCCCCCAGGACGATAGATCTGGGGGACTTCAATATCCATGCCGACACCAGTCTTGGAGGGCCGAAGCTTGAGTTCATGGTCACCATGGCAACCATGGGCCTGTCTCAGAGAGTAGTGGGTCCCACACATGTTGGGAGGACATACCCTGGACATGATATTTTGCACAGGCCTTGAGGCAGGGAATCCATTAGTGGGGGAGGTATCAACAGTGTCCTTGTCATGAACGGATCATTATCTCCTCTGGGCTGATTGCCTGGCACATGTCAACCCCCGGGAGGGTGTGGAACCAGTTAGGTTGGTTTGCCCCCAAAGGCTATGGAACCCGAAAGGTTCCAGATGGCTCTAGGGAATGTTTCCTCTGACCTCCATGGCTGCTCACTCTATGACCTCATGTCCAGATGGAATATCGTGCTAAAGGAGACCATCAACTGTGTGGCGACCAGGCATCCTCTCCCGAATGGCCGACAACACAGCTCCCGGTGGTATACCGGGCAGCTGCGGTGGATGAAGCAGGAAGGGCAGAGGTTAGAGCGACAGTGGCGTCATTCGTATGCTGAAATTTACCGGTTGCAATATAGAATCTGGTTACGTACCTATGCCGTTGCAGTGCGGACAGCAAAGAAGGTTTTCTTTGCTGCCCTCATTGCATCTGCTAAGTCCCACCCAGCTGAGCTGTTCCAGGTGGTGAGGGGGCTGGTCAATCCGGCCTTCCTCCTCCTGGATGTAGAACCATCAAATGCTCACTGTAATTTGTTTGTGGACTTTTTTGCGGGTAAAATCATTCAAATTCACCACAATTTTGATGTGACTATTTTAGCAGAGAACAGGTCAGAGGCAGTAGAAGCCCCTTCTTGTCCTGTTTTATGGGATGAGTTTCAGGCAGTGTTGCCCTCAGATGCGGGGAATTCTTGACTGTTTGAGCCACCTATTGTGAATTAGATCCATGCCCGTCCTGGCTGGTTAAGGCTAGCCAGAAGACATCTGGACCGTTGCTGGTGGGAATAGTCAACACCTCCCTCGGGGAGGGCAGGGTGCCGGGCTGTCTCAAGGAGGCGGTGGTGCGGCCCCTGCTCAAGAAACCATCTTTGGATGTTGACGCCCTTGCCAGTTATCAGCCAGTCTCTAACCTTCCCTTTTTAGGGAAGGTTATTGAATGGGTGGTGGCTCAGCAGCTTCAGGGGCATTTGGACCGGGTTAACTTTTTCGATTCCTTGCAGTCGGGCTTTCATCCGGGTCATGGCACAGAGACTGCGCTTGTGGCCTTGGCCGACGACTTCTCCCATGAGTTGGACCGGGGTCGTTTGACCCTGTTGATCCTGTTAGATCTCTCGGCTGCATTTGATACCGTTGATCATGAGTTGTTGGTGACTCGGCTGCGGAACTGGGCAGGGATTAGCGGGACGGTTCTTGAACGGTTCTGTCCTTTCCTGGCTGGGAGAACCCAGCGTGTGGTGCTGGGGGAGTTTTCATCTTCTCCCCGGGGCCTCACGTGTGGAGTACCGCAAGGTTCCATCTTATCCCTTCTCTTGTTCAATGTCTACATTCAGCCTTTGGGAGAGGTTGTTAGGGAGTATGGAGTGAGATGTCATCAATATGCTGATGACACCTAGCTATCTCTCTCATTTTCCTCCGACTCAGGCCTGGCAGTCTCGGTGCTTACCCAGTGTTTGTCCACTGTGGGGGATTGAATGAGGGTGAGCCGCCTGAGGCTAAATCCTGACAAGATGGAGGTGATGGTTGTGGGAAAGGCCGAGGAAGTGGTGGCCCCCATCATTGATGGGGTCCATCCTTCCCTGGTTTCTCAGATCCGGAGTCTGGGTGTGCTCCTGGACCCACAGCTCCACCTGGCACCCAGGTGGTGGCTGTGGCGAAGGAAGCATTTTACCAGTTACATCTGGTGCGTCGACTTAGGCCATATGTCTGGGACTCGGACCTGGCCACAGTCATCCATGCTTTTATTACCTCGAGACTGGATTACTACTGCAACACGCTCTATGTGGGGCTACCCTTGGTGCTGGTTCAGAAGCTGCAGCTGGTGCTGAATGCGGCAGCCCGTCTCTTGACGGCGATGGGCCGACACGAGCATATTACACCGGTGCTTTGCTCTCTGCACTGGCTGCTGGTAGGTTTCCGGGCCTAATTCAAGGTGTTGGTGTTGACCTTTAAAGCTCTAAATGGCTTGGGCCCCACCTACCTGCAGGACCGCCTCACCCTCCGGGTCCTGGATCAACCCCTGCGGTTGGCTGGGGGCGCCCTCCTCGGGGTTCCCGAGTGTCTACTATGAGGAGGGCGTTCTCCGTGGCTGTGCCACGGCTGTGGAACTCCCTCCCACTGGAGATCCGCTTGGCTGCTGGCCTCCCCTCTTTCCGCAGACAATGTAAGACCTGGCTGTTCCGCCAGGCCTTTCCCGAGGGAGATGGGGTGGGTGGGCTGGGTTAGGGTAGGGGGGGATGGGGTTTTATATTGTTTTTTATTGCAATCCTTATTGTTTTTTTTAATGTTTTAAAATGCTTTTAAGATGTTCTGAGCTGCTCCAAGATGCCTGTGGCAGGAGGGGGCGGCATATACATTTTAATATTAATAAATAAATAAATGGCAGAGAGAGAGGAATAGAATGCCACTTAAAATCAATGAGCCTCTCACACAGTAATTGACTGTAGTGTAAAATATTGTCTGTATGCCATAGGTGTACAAACTATTAGCAGGTGAAGGATAGAGAATGGGATAGAAGGGTGATAAGATTCTATGCTACATTCAGCACAGGTTTCTTGTGTGCCTCAATTCTTAATTAGAATTTATATAGCTTTTTCATCTTCAAAGCACTTTACAAACATTACTAGTATTTTAAAGGCAAGTCAGCAAGTACCTCTCTCTCTTCTTAAGCCTAAATATTTGTAACACATCACTGGCTAGCTGTAACAATGGTTGCATCGATCGAAACATTCATTTTGTCTTGCTGCTATTCAAGGCCCCAATCCAAAGTCCCCTTAAGTCAATAGAAAAAATCCTCATTTACTTCACCAGGCTTTGAATCAGAAGCCAATGCTTTTTTTTACCTGTATCAGCATCTAAGACTCTGCAGTGAGTCTCAGTCCTAGACTCTTGAAAGAGCATTGAAAAGAGCAATTAGGACATGAGAAGAGAAGACATGAAAATGACTTACATTTGTGCAAATGTGAGTCCTTTGATATATTCACCTTACTCACTTTTCTACTTTCATTTTATTAGCACAGGGTCAAAGACATGCTGTGTAAAAGAAATCTAACCAGGATAGCAAATAATTTCACTAGTTTGCAACTACATTCCCTCTTGTACATTCAGATACTAAAACTGACAATTTTAACTGCATTTGAAAGACTGAGCTCAACAATTAATCAAGCATCTGGTGTCAAATTGATGCTATGAACAGGGGTGTAAGTAGGTGGGGATGGGCCCCTGTGCAGAAGAAAGAATACACCCACTTGCCCCCAGGGCAAGGGGACACAAAGGGAGCCAGGGCAGGGGATGCAGGGGTTACAGGGTGGGGAGATGGAGCAATGGGGAGTGGGTTGCCAGGGGTCTCAGTTATGTGTTGCTGGGGGAGGGAGTCACCAGGGCAGATGGGGCACTGGTGAGCTGGGTGAGTGGGATATCAGAGGACTGGGTTTAGAAGTAGGGGCTGGGCACACATTGCTGGTAGCAGAGGGGAGCAGGTTGCTGGAGGGAAGGGGAGACAGGAATTAGGTACAGGGCTATTTATTTATTTGTTCAGATTTCAATGCCGCCCTTCCCAGAGGCTCAGGGCGGTTTACAAATAATAAAAGCATTAAAATACAAAAACTCTAATCTCCCCAACCCTACCACAAACCCACCCAATACCACCACCCCATCCCTGAACCCCAAAACCAGTCCAAACTTCCCTCTTTTAATTCTTTAGTCAATCGTCAATAGACCAGGAGAGTCAGAAAATCCAGTCTCGACCCACCCCCCCTAGGCCCTGCCCTGTTGTCTCCTCTTCGAATATAATACATTCTGAGGTGGGCTGTGAGTGGCATGCCAAACCAGGGAATATGTATTTTGTTATTCCAGAAATTTGAGGACTTTGGTATAAGATATGACTTAGATCTTGACACCAAATTTAAGGAAATGGAGGAGAAGCTAGATCATTTTTATGAGATTTTATTTTCTATGAAAGTCTTAGTTGGTGGGCTTTGGTTTGAATTCAATAAGGTATTTAACAAATTTCAGGAGGGTGGATTTTCCACTGTTCTTAAATCTGAGGTAGCTACACAAACACATAAGATATCAGTCGATGGGAGTCAGCGTCCAAGCACAGGGGCCTTGACTGCTGGCGATGTACAGCAATCAACAGACCAATTATCTTTACTTATTCCAGATGGAAGGGAATCCTATGAGGAACCATGTAGAGTACCTAAAAAGGTGCAAGCATCTACCGAAGTTAAAAAATAAGATAAGAGTTACACATATGATCCACCATGATGAACCTCAGGCTGTTATAACCTCTAAGGTATGGCCCCAGGAAACTGGCAAGCGCTGGGCAACAGTCACTTCCTATTATTTCAATAAGAAAAGGAAATTTCCTTTTCTTAAAAAGGAATGTATTGGATGAAATCAGTCTTGGCAAGTTTCTCCATCAACGAATGGGAGTGGCTTTTCTTCCTTTGAACTTAGTAAACTGTAAGCCGCTTATTGACAGGGGCCGTTTCCAGAGGTGGAAGTTAGAATTTAATCATACTGCAATCGTTTCTGATTTGTGGGACGCACGGAAAAAGATTAAGGGCACTGGTATTTTTATTCAGAGAATAGAAAACACTTTGGCCAGGGTCACTGGTGGTAGCCTATTTAATCAAGATCACGTTAACCCACCCCTGGCATCACGGCTGGTCACTCCTTGTCAGGCCCCCATCACCTCCTCTCTTTCTGATAGGTGCTGGGAAGTAGTTGACACTACAGGTGTTATTGATTCATCCTTTTTTGATGGACATGATAACCTGCTCATTGAGGTCTCACCAAACTCTAATCAAACTTTAAGGGAGGAGTGCAAATGTGTTGAACAATCTCCAGGTGCTGATGATAATTACGTGAATTATTCCTCTCTGGACCAAACGGTTATTTTTAGGGAAATTCCCACTGTGGGAACTGATCCCCAGGTATTGAGTAACATTCCTCCAGAGAGGCCCCAGCCTTTGTTTGCTGCTATGGTAACACCTGAATCAGTCCCAATAATAACTCCTTCATTGGATTGACTATCCCAAGCACAGGCTATTAGTTGCCTATATTGGAATTTAGAGGGACTTAAGTCCAAATTAGCAGACACAGACTGGTTGGAATTTCTTCAGGGCTTTGATATAGTCTGTCTCCAGGAGACTTGGCTAGCCAAAGCTGAAAGTGATGTTCTGCAAATTCTAAATTTCCAGACTTTTTCAGTTCCAGCAACAAAGGAGGGGAGGAAAGGACAGCTTTCAGGCAGTTTGTAAATTAATTCTGACTAATTTACCAAACTGCCTTGTGGTAGAGTTAAAAGGACTTGGTTTGGGGAACTTCCTTTTAATTAATATTTATATCCCCCCTGATTCCTCTCCTTACTATTCAGCCACTATTTGGAACGAGCTCGAAACTTTGAGGGGCTTTACCAGGCCCATGGCAAGAATACATTTCTCCTGGTAGGAGATTTTAATTCTAGGGTGGGAAGTCCAGATCAAGTTATTGTGAATAACCACCTACAATCATCCCTAAAAATTCCCCTAAAGACCAGATTATTAATAAGAACAGTGCTAGACTTTTACAACTACTAGCAAATACAGGGCTAATAGTTGTTAATGGAAGGACAGCTTCGGACTTTTTTGGCGAGTTTACTTATGAAACATTTCAAGGAGCTAGTGTTATTGATTACTTCCTAATATCCCCAGCAAATTTTGCCTGCGTATTAGACCTTAAAGTCTTGCAGAGACCTGATAGTGACCATCTCCCTTTATGTATAAAGTTAATGCAAGCTATGCCTCCTTTACATTCTCGGCTTCGTACTCAGGCAACATCCTGTATGATGCGGCCTGTTAAATGGGAATCTCAGGTCTCATTCAAAGTGTCCCAGTTGCTGAATACAAGTGTTTTTCTTAGTTTTCGTGATGCAATTCTCAAAGCAACTAATCCCCACGAGGTTCTCACTACATTTGCCTCTTTAGTAGATGGTTTAACACCTCATACAACTAGGCAAGCTCCTCCCCATATTTCTGCAGGGAAAAAGCACACTAGCAAATGGTATGACCATGATTGCAGACAGGCCAAAAGGCAATTGATTAAACTTAGGAAAAATTGGATTAGGTTCCATCTAAGGAAAGACTGGGAATTATTAATTCTAAAAAGGAGGAAATACCAGAAAATGTTAAGGGTTAAGAGAGCCGCCAAAATGTCCCAGTTATGGGCGGATCTCCAAATTGCAGCCAGATTGCGGAACTCTGCCAGTTTTTGGAGGCTCATTCAAAACTGGCACTACAAGGGTGGATATGTGGGTCCTTCTCTTATTGAGGATGACCAGTAGACATCCTTTTATTCCGAACTGTTTTGTGACCCTAATAACAAAGATCTTACCCCCATTGACAGCATAGCTCTCTGTGACTCTACTGATGCCCACGTCTTTCAATTTTCCCCAACCGTTGAGGTTGGGGAAGTATATGAAAGTATCAGCAGACTCAAATTAGGCAAGGCTGCTCCGTGGATGGGATTCCCCCCAGAATTATTTAAAGAAAATGCTTATTGGTGGTCCCCAGTTCTTGCATGTCTTTTCACCGCCATTAATCAGACTAGAAGTATTCCCCAGTCGTGGATGCTGGCTGTGATAATCCCTATATTTAAGAGGGGTAATCCGAGAGATCCAGCCTGTTATAGGCCTATTAGTTTGCTTTCGATTACCAGTAAACTATATACTCGCGGTTTTCTGGTAACTCTAGAAAGATAGGTTCATGCACAAGCTCTGATAGCAGAAGAGCAGTCAAGCTTTCGTAAGGGCAGATTGACGCTGGATAATTGCTTTGTCCTATCCCACATTATAGACAAATATGTCAGTGTAAGAAGGGGGAAGATCTACCTTGCATTTATTGATTTGTCAAAAGCATTTGACTCTGTCCCTAGAAGGATCTTGTGGGGTAAGTTAGCAAATATGAGCATTGACCCTCATTTACTTGAGCTACTAGTTAAATTGCATGAAAATGCTGAAGCAGCTGTTAAAACTGGACCTAGTGGAAGTATTACCAACTTCTTCCCTTTGCAACAAGGTGTTAGACAAGGCTGCTTACTGGCCCAAATTCTATTTAGCCTTTTTATCAATGATCTGGTCCGATGGGTCAATGTTGCTAATCATACACCGCCTGTTGTTAAGGACAGATCATTATCTATTCTCTTATATGCGGACGATGCTATATTAATGTCCCAAACGAAGCAGGGTCTCCAAGAATGCTTGGATGCAGTGAATCGGTTTTCTTTGGAAAACTCACTCTCGGTTAATCTTGGCAAATCTGGCATATTGTGTTATGGAACCACCCGCCCAAATTTTGTCTGGAAGATGGGGTCCCGGGAGATAATGCTGTCATCACGTTACACCTATCTTGGTCTCGTATATGCCTCTTCCCAATCTTGGAGGGCCAACAGCGAGATGTTAAGAACAAAAGCCATGCAGGCATTGGGTAGTATTTTGCGTCTGTATCGTTCTTCCCCATTTGTATCTATTGACCAAATTATTGATATTTATACAGCTAAAGTTCTCTCCCAGCTGTTGTATGGAGCTGAAATTACGGATATGGGTTTCTCTAATAGTATGGAGTTCCCACAAAATTATTTTTTACAGGCCATCCTCAATGCCCCTAGGGCAACACCCTTGCCAATGCTCCGTGCCGAAGCTGGTCTCTTTAAGGTAGCTGTTCAATCCAATCTAAGATCACCCTTTTTTTGGCAGAAATTGGTGAGGGGGAACTGCTCATGTTTAGCAGTTCAATGCTACCATGAGCAAAGATCTCACACAGGTAGTATTCAATATAGATGGGTGGCATGATCGGGAAGCTATTGATAGAGTTTGCCTTATTAAAAGGAGATAATGACTCTTTGGAGGTTCTCTTAGATAAGGCAGAGATTAGGTTACAAGTCAAACGTTGTGCAGCTGAGAGAAATTGCTGCTATTGCTGCTAATAGGGTAGCTCTGTTATACCCTTTAATCAAGCAGCAGATCTCCTTGGAACTCTACCTGTTGCAGATTAATGATCCGAGATTAAGGAGACAAATCACTCTTCTGCACTTTAATTTGATTGACACGGCGGTAGTTAGAGGCAGAAGGAACATATCCCATATTTTGCTAGGACCTGTGCCTGTGCTAATGGTGCAGTGGAGACATTGGCTCATGTTATCTTTATTTGCCCATTATATGGGGATCTTAGGGGGATCTGGATTGATCCATTATTTGTTAATTCTACCTTTACTATTGAGGAGAAAATGCTAACCCTGATGAGAGCCTCAGACCTAGAGCTGACCAAAGCTGTCACTTTTTTCCTTTTGTTAGTGGAAAGAAGGAGGAGATCCAACTAGGTAATCAGTATGTCATTTAGACGCATGCCTCTTTAGGCATTGCTGATCTCCAATAGCAGAAGGATTTTCCCATCTGGGGCCTTTTTAGCCTCATCCGTGTGATCTCCAGACACTATAATGGACCAATCAATTGCCCTGGCGGATCTGGTTTGTCTCAGTAGCTTTTGAATAGCAGTACGCATGGCCGTGCCTCATTTTATCATTTTATGACCCATGCCCTTACGGGCTTTTAGTTATGTATGTTGTCTGTGTACAATTATTTTGTTATAGTGTAACCCCTGGATATTGTTGTTGATATGTATTATTTAACTTGTTATAGCACAACTGCTGGATACAATCTACTACTACTACTACAAATAATAATTAAAATACAAAAACTCTAATCTCTCCAACTGTACCACAAACCCACCCAATACCACCACCCCATCCCTGAACCCCAAAACTACCCTAAGCCCCAATTTATACCTGCCCACCAATGACTTTTCAAATAAAAAAATCTTACACTGCCTCCAGAAGATTATTACCATGGGAGGGAGGAAGCGAAGCCCATGTTTCTGAGGGAGAGGGTAGGAAGTCACAATGGAGGGAATATGACAGTAGGGAGCAGGATAAACGAGTTGCTGGAGATCTGGGTTGGGGAGGTAGGGGCTGGGCACGCATTGCATTGCAGGGGGAAGTGAGACATGGGTTGCCCTGGTGGGGAGAGTGGGGCCCATGAGGTACAGGGAAGGAGGCAGAGCAGGACCAGCTCACCCAAGGTGTAGTCACTGCTGGAGAAAGGAAGGCAAGGAGGGTTCTTCTAGACCGCTGCCAGGCTCCATCCCCTTTGCATAATGTGCTCTGCTCAGGACACCAGGCGCCATCAGCAGTAAGGGGGGGGGGAGAGGAGGAGGCAACAGCAATGATGTGTCAGGGACAGGTTGTGCAGGTGCACTGGGAAATGTGAGCTCCTCAGGCTTGTGGGCCCCAGTGCAACGTCAACCTACCAATATTTTTTAAACTTACACCACTGGCTATGATACACAAGCAAGCACAAAGTCAGAGAGTCACAAAGCTTGAAGTAACCTCAAGGGTCATCTTGTCAAGCTTCCTGCACCACTACAGGACCTACCACACCCCAATTATCCACTCAAAGAAATCCCACTAATAGCTACAAGTAGCGACTATGGAGGTAAAATTTCTGGATGCCATAAATGACTGCTTTTTAGAGCAATTGGTTCCAGAACCAACGAGGGGAGGAGCTACTTTAGATCTAGTCCTAAGTGGCACACAGGAACTAGTGCAAGGAGTAACTGTGGCCGAGCTACTAGGCAATAGCAATCATAATACAATCAAATTTGACATAGTTGCTGGAGAGAGAAAGTTAATTAAAAGTACAGCACTGGTTTTTAACTTTAAAAAGGGAGACTATGCCAAAATGAGGAAGCTAGTTAGAAAGAAACTAAAAGGCACAGTTGAAAGGACTACATGTTTGTAAGAGGTATGGAGGCTGTTGAAAAGCACCATCTTGGAAGCCCAGATTACATGCATCCCACAAGTTTAAAAAGGCAGCAGGAGGACTAAACATCTACCACTGTGGCTAAATGGAGATGCAAAGGAGGCTATTAGAGCCAAAAGACATCCTTTAAGAAATGGAAAGCTAGCCCCAATGAGGAAAATACAAAGGAGCATAAACACTGGCAACATAACTGTAAGGTGCTAATAAGGCAGGCCAAAAAAGAATTTGAAAGGAGACTTGCTAAAGAGGCAAAAACAAATAATAAAACCTTTTTCAAGTATATCAAANAGATGTTAAGAACAAAAGCCATGCAGGCATTGGGTAGTATTTTGCGTCTGTATCGTTCTTCCCCATTTGAATCTATTGACCAAATTATTGATATTTATACAGCTAAAGTTCTCTCCCAGCTGTTGTATGGAGCTGAAATTACGGATATGGGTTTCTCTAATAGTATGGAGTTCCCACAAAATTATTTTTTACAGGCCATCCTCAATGCCCCTAGGGCAACACCCTTGCCAATGCTCCGTGCCGAAGCTGGTCTCTTTAAGGTAGCTGTTCAATCCAATCTAAGATCACCCTTTTTTTGGCAGAAATTGGTGAGGGGGAACTGCTCATGTTTAGCAGTTCAATGCTACCATGAGCAAAGATCTCACACAGGTAGTATTCAATATAGATGGGTGGCATGATCGGGAAGCTATTGATAGAGTTTGCCTTATTAAAAGGAGATAATGACTCTTTGGAGGTTCTCTTAGATAAGGCAGAGATTAGGTTACAAGTCAAACGTTGTGCAGCTGAGAGAAATTGCTGCTATTGCTGCTAATAGGGTAGCTCTGTTATACCCTTTAATCAAGCAGCAGATCTCCTTGGAACTCTACCTGTTGCAGATTAATGATCCGAGATTAAGGAGACAAATCACTCTTCTGCACTTTAATTTGATTGACACGGCGGTAGTTAGAGGCAGAAGGAACATATCCCATATTTTGCTAGGACCTGTGCCTGTGCTAATGGTGCAGTGGAGACATTGGCTCATGTTATCTTTATTTGCCCATTATATGGGGATCTTAGGGGGATCTGGATTGATCCATTATTTGTTAATTCTACCTTTACTATTGAGGAGAAAATGCTAACCCTGATGAGAGCCTCAGACCTAGAGCTGACCAAAGCTGTCACTTTTTTCCTTTTGTTAGTGGAAAGAAGGAGGAGATCCAACTAGGTAATCAGTATGTCATTTAGACGCATGCCTCTTTAGGCATTGCTGATCTCCAATAGCAGAAGGATTTTCCCATCTGGGGCCTTTTTAGCCTCATCCGTGTGATCTCCAGACACTATAATGGACCAATCAATTGCCCTGGCGGATCTGGTTTGTCTCAGTAGCTTTTGAATAGCAGTACGCATGGCCGTGCCTCATTTTATCATTTTATGACCCATGCCCTTACGGGCTTTTAGTTATGTATGTTGTCTGTGTACAATTATTTTGTTATAGTGTAACCCCTGGATATTGTTGTTGATATGTATTATTTAACTTGTTATAGCACAACTGCTGGATACAATCTACTACTACTACTACAAATAATAATTAAAATACAAAAACTCTAATCTCTCCAACTGTACCACAAACCCACCCAATACCACCACCCCATCCCTGAACCCCAAAACTACCCTAAGCCCCAATTTATACCTGCCCACCAATGACTTTTCAAATAAAAAAATCTTACACTGCCTCCAGAAGATTATTACCATGGGAGGGAGGAAGCGAAGCCCATGTTTCTGAGGGAGAGGGTAGGAAGTCACAATGGAGGGAATATGACAGTAGGGAGCAGGATAAACGAGTTGCTGGAGATCTGGGTTGGGGAGGTAGGGGCTGGGCACGCATTGCATTGCAGGGGGCAGGGGGAAGTGAGACATGGGTTGCCCTGGTGGGGAGAGTGGGGCCCATGAGGTACAGGGAAGGAGGCAGAGCAGGACCAGCTCACCCAAGGTGTAGTCACTGCTGGAGAAAGGAAGGCAAGGAGGGTTCTTCTAGACCGCTGCCAGGCTCCATCCCCTTTGCATAATGTGCTCTGCTCAGGACACCAGGCGCCATCAGCAGTAAGGGGGGGGGGAGAGGAGGAGGCAACAGCAATGATGTGTCAGGGACAGGTTGTGCAGGTGCACTGGGAAATGTGAGCTCCTCAGGCTTGTGGGCCCCAGTGCAACGTCAACCTACCAATATTTTTTAAACTTACACCACTGGCTATGATACACAAGCAAGCACAAAGTCAGAGAGTCACAAAGCTTGAAGTAACCTCAAGGGTCATCTTGTCAAGCTTCCTGCACCACTACAGGACCTACCACACCCCAATTATCCACTCAAAGAAATCCCACTAATAGCTACAAGTAGCGACTATGGAGGTAAAATTTCTGGATGCCATAAATGACTGCTTTTTAGAGCAATTGGTTCCAGAACCAACGAGGGGAGGAGCTACTTTAGATCTAGTCCTAAGTGGCACACAGGAACTAGTGCAAGGAGTAACTGTGGCCGAGCTACTAGGCAATAGCAATCATAATACAATCAAATTTGACATAGTTGCTGGAGAGAGAAAGTTAATTAAAAGTACAGCACTGGTTTTTAACTTTAAAAAGGGAGACTATGCCAAAATGAGGAAGCTAGTTAGAAAGAAACTAAAAGGCACAGTTGAAAGGACTACATGTTTGTAAGAGGTATGGAGGCTGTTGAAAAGCACCATCTTGGAAGCCCAGATTACATGCATCCCACAAGTTTAAAAAGGCAGCAGGAGGACTAAACATCTACCACTGTGGCTAAATGGAGATGCAAAGGAGGCTATTAGAGCCAAAAGACATCCTTTAAGAAATGGAAAGCTAGCCCCAATGAGGAAAATACAAAGGAGCATAAACACTGGCAACATAACTGTAAGGTGCTAATAAGGCAGGCCAAAAAAGAATTTGAAAGGAGACTTGCTAAAGAGGCAAAAACAAATAATAAAACCTTTTTCAAGTATATCAAAGGCAAGAAGCCTGCTAGGGAGTCGGTTGGGCTATTAGATGACCAAGGAGTAAAAGGGGCACTCGGAGAGGATAAGGACATTGCAGAGAAGCTAAACGAGTTCTTTGCTTCAGTCTTCACTGCAGAGGATGTTGGGGAGATACCCACACCAGAACCCTACTTTGTAGATGATGAATTGGATGAACTGTCACAAATCAGCGTGACCCTGGAGGTGGTTCTAGAGCAAATTGACAAGCTTAATACAAACAAATCACCAGGGCCAGATGGTATTCACCCCAGAGTTCTGAAGGAACTCAAATGTGAAATTGCAAACCTACTAGTAGTAATTTGTAACCTAACATTGGCATCTGGCACTGTACCTGAGGACTGGAGGGTGGCAAATGTAACCCCAATATTTAAAAAGGGATCCAGAGGTGATCCTGGAAACTACAGAC
>QEPC01013419.1:1062572-1079934 GCA_003113815.1 Sphenodon punctatus
GTCTCTCCCCCAGCTCCTGTCTCTCAGATTGTAAGCCCTAGGGGCAGGGACCGTGTCTATTTTATTACTTTGTAAAGTGCCAAGGTACACTGCTGGCGCTATATAAATGTTTGTTAATAATAATAATAATAATAATAATAATATAGCTGAGTTTAAAAGATTTGGACAAGTTTCTGGAAGATAGGATTGGGAAACAAAACCCTTTACTGTTGGGAGCCTGGGGATGACCCACAGGGAATGGACAGCATGGTGACCTGTTGGATGCTTCCTCCCAGGCCCCCATGATTGGCCACTGTCCGAGACAGAATGCTGGGCTCGATGGACCATTGGTCTGACCCAGTATGGCACTTTTATGTTCTTATGACTGGGACCAACCAGAGCACGCCTTTGCCTGAAATAACAGGAAATAATTTTTAAAAAGGAGGCTCCAGATGTTCCAAGCAGGCAAGCCATACCCATGCTACTGGGGAAAGCGAAAAACCCTCCAAGTCAACTGCCAATCTGCCCAGAGGGAAGATTCCTTCCCGACCCCAAATATGATGATCAGTTAGATCCTGAGCATACATTCAGGCCCCACCAGCAAGGCACCTTATATACAATATAGTACTCAGGTTTCAGAATGCCCTGACAGTCTCACCTCCAGCTGCACGGTCCCACAGGTGCGTCACCAACACCTCATGATCTACGGTATCAAACGTCGCTGACAGATCTAATAGAATCAGCAGGGCTGAATGGCCCTGATCTAATTTTCGGCAAAGATCGTCAACCAACGCCACAAGCGCCGTCTCAGTGCCATATCCTGAGCAAAACCCTGACTGCAAGGGATCAAGAAAACCGACACGATCCAGGTGCTCCTGCAACTGCTGGGCCACCACCTGCTCAATATTACCTTCCCGAAAAAGGGAAGGTTAGAGACAGGCTGATAACTGGCAAGGGAGTCAATGTCAAGCGATGGTGTCTTGAGCAGGAGTCGCACTACCGCCTCTTTAAGGCAGCCTAGTACCCTAAGGGAGGTATTGACCACCCCCGCCAGCAACAGCCCCATCGCCTCCCAGCAGGCCTTAACCAGCCAGGACGGGCAAGAGTCCAGTTCACAACAGGTAGCCCTGACAGGCCCCAAGAACATCCTCCACATGGGCAGAGG
This sequence comes from Sphenodon punctatus, assembly GCA_003113815.1. Classification (NCBI taxonomy): domain Eukaryota; kingdom Metazoa; phylum Chordata; class Lepidosauria; order Sphenodontia; family Sphenodontidae; genus Sphenodon; species Sphenodon punctatus. The sequence goes on from QEPC01013419.1 coordinate 1,063,717, forward strand.
TCACCAACTGAAACTGATCCCACAAACAAGGACAAGGCGGGGCTTCCATAACCTCCAATTGCCCTACTGCCAAAAGTGCAGCGTCAAAACCATGGTGAATCCGAGCAATTTTATCCACAAAATAATCCACAAACAAGTCACAGCAGGCACTAGATGACTCCACTCCAAAGTGGAGGGAGGACGGGACTGACAAGTCCCAGCACCACGATGTATTATAATCGTAACATATTTTTAGGTTGTACAGTAGTGAAATGGTTAATTTTCACTAATTCGCCTTAATCATGAATTTAAAAGCGAAGGTTTTTAGTTGTTGGAATTTAAAGTTTTTTAATTGTTATATTTAAATAATATTTTGTGGAAGTCAGATGACTGAGAAATAATATATGAAGTGATGGAATTTGTGAGTTAGAGAAAAGATGTACGAGTAAAACCGAGTTTAGAATGAATTATAAATTTGTTGAACACTAGGTGTCGCTCTTCTCGTTACAGAACTTAATTCCTTATAGTTTAATGAATGCTAGTATAATGATTTTTAGTCAATGGTAGTATAATCATGAACAGTAGGTGTCGCTATAATGTATTTTGGATAGGGAGAACTTGTTTGTTGATGTGGTCATCAGTAACCACGTGGTTTAGTTAGTGAAGTCTTGTGATCACGTTCTTGATCAGTTAGAGAAGAGAGAGGTTTGGTAATACTTTGGAAATGACGGCGAAAAGTAAAATTAGACATTGTGACAGAGAAGAGATATTATATTTGATAGAGTGTGTTGCTGAATGTAAAGCACGAAAGTTACTAATTAGTAGCTATAATGGATCTACTAGTAGAGTATGGAATGTAGTTACAAAAAAAATGAGAACAAGAGGGTATAACTCTTTTGCACTCACTGGGTGGAGGTGGATGTATGCAGGTGTACACTGTTGCCTGCGTGGGTGGTGATGGCTGAAACCTCCATGCATCTGTAACGATGCATGCATCCCTTAAGGTTTTATACCATTTACCTTAATGGGAAGTTAAATTCCAGATACCTTTTAATTCAAAATAAAGTGCTGGGCCCACTTGCCTACAGACTCTGGTAACTTTATCTGCCTCAGCAACATTTATTTAAAGCCAGTTCACAGCTAGGATGTACAGACACATTTCAACCTTCTGAACCCACATAGATGGATCTCGGGGCATTGTGCGGTTTCCAAGGCAGAAGTATAAACAACGATACCACCTGAAACACGCATGCCTGACTTAAGAATTTGACGCATTCACTTAAATATGATCTTTTACTGCTGATACCCCCACCCTGGCTAACCTGGCCCCCTCGCTAGCCACCTTAACTGTCTATAACATTTACTTTTTGTTAAGATCCTTAACAAAAGAAAAATCACCTGCAAAAGATTTACAGTGTATATATTAGGGATGGGCAAACAGAACACGGTTCGGATGTTCAACATTCGGTCCGAAATTCGAGTTCGGGTTCGGCAGAGTTTGGTTCAGCCGAACTTGGCCGAAAAACCGAAAATAGTGCTATCGATACTGAAACCAAAACCGAATTTGAATTATTATTTTTTGTTTGACCCTGAAACCACCCCTGGTCTCCACCCCTGGTGCCAGGAAGTCTGCTTCTCAGCTGCCTTACACTTCCAGTCATGTTTTTCCCACCTTCCAGTCACGTTTTTCCCACCCCCGAACTCATCCGAATTTTTCTGAACTGTTCAGCTGTTCGAGCATTCGGTTCAGCCGTTCAGTTCAGTCATCCGAACAGGCCGAGTTCAGCCCGAACTCCAAACTTCCGAACCGCGTTCACCCATCCCTAGTATATACAATGCTAGGAGAGGTTTGCTTGCTATGCCCTTTCGCGCATGTTGCTGGTTACTAGGTTACTAGGTTCACCCTGCTTCCATCGTCCACACGCATACCCTGTACCCCTAGCAGATGGAAACAAGAATTGCTGCGCCCCGTCAGCTACTACCAAAGATGTTTTTACAAAGTTAGTAGATGAAATGCACATGCGCGACTTAAGAATTTCTCCCATTCATTTTAACATGCTCTTTTTTTCCATCTAACCTTTTATTACAACATCATTACATCCCAAAATTCAGCACCAAATATCTGAATATACACTTTAATGTTCTATTTATTTGTTTTATTTTATTTTATTTTATTACATGCCATCCTTCCCACAAGGCTCAGGGTGGCTCACAATCCATAAAGATTAAAAACATTAAAATCCATACAAAAACACCCTCCCCTCAAACCCCCCCTCCCGCATAACCCCAGCCCAAAACTCAATCAAGCCCTCCCCTATCCCTGCCTGCCAAATGCCCTTCCAAATAAAAACATTTTGCACCATCTCCAGAAAATAGCCAGGCTGTGGCCCAAGCAAACCTCTCAGGGAAAGATGTTCCACAACAAGGAGGCAGCAACTAAGAATGCTCTCCTGCGCATCCCCATACCATGGACAAGGGTAACAGATGTAGGAGAGCACCCCCAGCCAACTGGAGGGACCGCAAAAGGACATGGTATAATAGGTGGTCTTTCAGATATATGGGACTCAGACCATTTAGGGCTTTAAAGGTCAAAATGAGCACCTTGAATTGTGTCCAGAAAGCTGTAGACAGCTAGTGCAGACTTCAGAGCACCAATGTAACATGCTCCCGGCGACCTGTCCTCAAAAGGAGCTGAGCCGCAGCATTCTGCCTCAACAACCAAGTGCCTCACAAGCCACTAGAAGCCTGAATGCTTATATATCCTAGACCAGGGGTGGGGAACCTCAAGCCCGGGGGCCAAATGCGGCCCTCGGCAAGTTTTTATGTGGCCCCTTTCCAGTGCCTGCATCTGGCTCCTCGATCCAGTCTCTACCCCCAAGCACAGAAAAACGGAGCTCAGGATAATGGAGCAGAGAGGAGGGCAGGCACACAAGGGTAGGGGACAGATCCACAGCACAGATTCATAATCTGGGCCCTCCTTTTCTTGAATACATCCATTAAGCACCCCGACCCACAACTTCTATGTGGCCCTCGGAGCTCGTACAAATTTTCAATGTGGCCCCTGGGACAGAAAAAAATCCCCACCCCTGTCCTAGACCTCTCTCACACCCAACTGGCACTGATTAGCCAATTGCCAAGAGGGACTGGGGGGAACTCCTAAACAGGAAAAAAAAATCCCTAAAGAACCAAAGAACCAAAATTATTATCCAGAAATAAACCCATGAGCCCACAACTAAACCAACCCTCACAATACAGAACTAAACAAAAACAGAACTTTCCAGTAACTCAGCTAGCAAACTCTCCTTATCCTCCCAACTCCTTTGCTTCACCACCCAAGTGCCTCACCAGCCACTAGAAAGAAGCTCAAAAGCTTATATAGCCTAGACCACTCTCTCACCCAGCTGGCATTGATTAGCCAATTGCCAAGAGGGATCGGGGGACTCCTAAACAGGAAAGAAAAAACCATAAACAAACAAAAAAAACAGCAATAAATAATCATGCTGCAACCTTTAATAGATTAATTGATCCGATTAATCAATTAAGAGTTCAGCTCCTGATTAAAATTTTGCTCCCAATTGACCAGGGACTTTCTGTTGTGTGCGTGTTGTGTGCACCTGCGTGTGGCTTCCCCTGCTCCCAGAAGCTCCCCTGCCCCGCACCTGTCGGGCTGTTGTTCTCATTCATGCCGAAGGCAAACTCAATGCCCGCCACACTCTTGGGTTGCAGGTACAGCTGGGTCCTGTTTGTCCAGGCAGGGAGGCGGCTGGAGTTCTCTCCAGCGGGGAGGCAGCTGGAACGCTAGGCTCTCCCCTAGTGCAGCGGTAAGGCTGGGGTTTCATGCACACACACACCCACGAGCTCAGAGCCCCCCCTCCACCCCCTCCCCCGCTTTGTTATCCATGCAGGGGTGGGGATCGAGAGGCTCTCAGAGTGTCTAGGTCTGTCAGGCTCGATGGCACCCTCCCCCACCCCCGCCACTCCCAGTGGACAGGGGGAGGGAGGTATCGGACCCACTAAGCACCACCCCCCCTCATTCTCAGCTGCAGCCGCAGGGGAAGATGGCCAGCGTGAGTACAGGGCTCACCACAGTGGGGGCATGGGTTCCTAGGGGCCTGCACTAGAGGCACCCAGACTCCTGGGTCTTTTGGGGAGGGGGTATGTGCAGGGGCGCTGCTAAAGTCCGACTGGACAGGCAGCCCCACTCGGGTCCTGATGAGCCCAAGACTTCTGTCAGCACTTCCCCACCCCAGAGTCCCAGCTCAGGAGAGTTCAGCCCTGGGACAAGAAAGGAAGCAGCTGACTGGGCTTTCTGTTGTTGCTTAAGTTTGCTTATGCCTACTGCCATCCCTGTTCGCTTTTGTAGCCTTGAAATGCCACCCTAATCTTGCAGCATAGTCTCTAGGGGTGGTTGTTCCAAATCCACATGGGAACAATGACATAGATACTACATTTCCCATAATGCTTTGCCTGGCTGTGCTATGGTAGCTCTTGGTTGCTAAATCCTGTAATTTATTAATTATTCTTCCTGAGACTCCTGAAAGCAGCTATTACCAGTGACCACTGTCCTCAATCAACTAGTAAACTGGCACTAGTGGCTTTCAGTTTACACGTCATTAGAATACTGTTACCCCCTCCATGTGTGTGTGCAATCAGTTACCCTAGGAAATGATTTATTTTTCCTCACTTGTGTCACCAGTGCCACTCCTCACCCCCCTTATTGTGACTCCCCTTAAAGTGTACTTTTTAATTCACTTTTTCTGCTCATTGATAATCAATAAATTGGTTTTTTTTTACTCAGTCTGCTCTGCGGTTTTTTAGGCTGTTTTAATTGTAGTTTTATTATTGTGTATTTTTAATATGTTTTAAAAGTGTTGTTAGTCGCCCCGAGATACCGGAGGCAGGAGGGGGCGACATATAAGTTTTAATATAAATAAATAAATAAATAAATAAAATGTATTGTTCATAAATCGCTCCAGAATGTCCATTAACATGTAAAACAATCTGACCACCGTTTCTGGCGAATTATTCACTTTTACATAAGGTATGCACAAATCCTACAAATCAACTAAGAATACTTTAATCAAGTTACAACCCTATAAATAAACCATAGCACCTAAACCACAACTAAACCAACCATCACAACACAAAACAAAAACAGAGCTTGCCAGTAACTCAGCTAACCAACTCTCCTTATCCGCCCACCTCTCCTTTGCCTCACCAGCCACTAGAAGCCTGAATGCTTATATAGCCTAGACCCCTCTCTCACCCAGCTGGCACTGATTAGCCAATTACCAATGGCGGGGGCAGGGGGGACCCTAAACAGGAAAAAAGAAATCCCTAAAGAGCCAAAAAACCCAGCAATAAATAAACCCTTGAGCCTAAACCACAACTAAACCAACCCTCACAACACTAAATGAAGATGATGTTGGTTGGTGAGGCTGGTGATGTGAAGGACGGGGTCGCCCCCATTATTGGAGGCATTCGCCCTCCATTAGCTCCGTCTGTGCGGAGTCTGGGGGTAACTCCTGGATCCACAGTTGAGCCTGGATCTTCCGGTGCCAGCTGTAGCCAGGGGTGCCTTTCGCCAATTACATCTGGTGAAAAGGATTCCCACCTTACGTCTCTGACTCCGATCTCGCCACTGTCATCCATGCATTTGTTACCTCGAGACTGGACTACTGTAACGCGCTCTACGTGGGGCTGCCCTTGGTGACAGTCCAGAAACTGCAGCTGGTATGGGTACAAGCAGCAGAGAGCACATAACACCTGTGCTCTGGGCGCTGCACTGGCTGCCAATTGTGTTCCGGGCCCGATTCAAGGTTCTAGTTTTGACCTTTAAAGTCCTACACGGTCTGGCCCCAGCTTATATGAAAGATCGCCTCACACACACACACACCCGGGTCCCGAGTTGGCCCCTGCAGTCATCTGGGTACGAACTGTCACTTCTCCCTCCATAACATTGCTAAGATTTGCCCTTTTCTCTTGGTCTCCTCTGCCAAAGCCCTTGTTCATGCCCTGGCCATCTCTCGCCTTGATTACTGCAACCTTCTCACTGGCCTCGCCCGCTCTCACCTTTCTACTCTTATCTCCATCCAAAACTCTGCTGCCAGGGTCATCCACCTCGCCCGTCACTTTGACCCCGTGCAGCCCCTCCTCTCCTCTCTTCACTGGCTCCCCCTTCCTGAACGAATCCTGCACAAGCTCCTAGTCTTCACCTAAAAAGCTCTTCACAACCTTGCTCCCCCCTACCTCTCTGCGCTAATTTCCCTCCATACTCCAGTCCGTGAACTCCACTCCTCCTCTGTCCCCTCTCTCACCCTCCCACACTTCCCCTAACCACCTTCGTCCCTTCTCCCTAGCTGCCCCACACACCTGGAACTCCCTCCCTGTCCACATCTGCCTCGCCCCCTCCCTTCGTACCTTCAAATCTCTCCTCAAGACCCACCTCTTCTGCTCTGTCCTTCCAGACTCCTTGCTCCCCTCACCTAACTCCTGCTGATACCCTCCATCCAGTACAGTCTGTTACCTAAGGTCTGTGTACTCATATCCTCAAGACATGGACCAATCAGCCATCATTCTCAATGTAACCAAGTCAAGCGCGTGCACCTGGGACCTTGCATCCCCGCAAATGTTACACTCCTTGTCTCTCCCTCTGTTCCCCTTCCTTTGTCTCCCCCACCCACCCCCATCTCTCAGAGTGTAAGACCTAGGGCAGGGACCGTGTCTACTCAATTAATTTGTAAAGAGCCAAGTACATTGCTTGCGCTATATAAACGTTTGCTAATAATAAAACAAATAATAATATGACGATGCCCTCCTAGAGGCTCTGCGTTATTGGTGGGTCCGGACGGATAGGAGGGCGTTCTCAACAGCTGCGCCATCACTTTGGAATGCTCTCCTGGTTGAGATTCACCTCAGCCCGGATCTCCTGGTCTTCCACCATAGTTGCAAGACATGGCTTTTCTTCCAGGCTTTCGGAGGGGTGTGTGTATGGGTTAGGGTGGATTTTATACACAGATTTCTACTTTTGTTTCTGTGATTTTATTGATGTTTTATGAAATTGTATTTTTGCGTTGTTTTATCTTGTAAGACGCCCTGGGATGCCGACAGCGAGAGGGGCAAGGTACTAAGTTTAAGTAAATAAAAATAAATTTAAAAAATAAACAAAACAGAACTTACCAGTAACTCAGTCAGCAAACTCTCCTCATCCTCCCAGCCACTACTGGCAGCACTATTTGCCTCACCAGCCTGAATGCTTCTATAGCCTAGACCTCTCTCTCACCCAGCTAGCACTGATTAGCCAATTATCAAGATGCATTGGGGGGGGGGGAGGGAGTCACTTCAATGGGGGGGGACCCTAAAGAACCAAAAACTCCACCAATAAATAAACCTTAAGAGCCTAAACCAACCCTCACAACACAAAGCCAAACCAAACTTGCCAGTAACTCAGCTAGCAAACTCGCCTTATCCTCCCAGCTCCTTTGCCTCACCAACCAAGTGCCTGCATGATTTGCAGGAGATATAAAAATGGATGGGAACAAGATGTTAAGACTCTCAGTCCCCCCACCTTCAACCCGACAACCCCAATCTTTAATTTTTATGAGGTTTTGGTACTAAGCCAAATTGTTTCAATAACTACAAAACTGAGTATCTCCCCTGGGCTGCATGGCCCCACACCAAAGTGTGCCCTTTAAATACATTAGCACAAGAATGTGCAAGCAAGTGGCAGTTTCTTACATCTGTACATGACAACAATAGGTTCACATCCCAAAGACGTTCACAGCTTTCAAATATATGCAATGGCATTCCTGCAGCGCTGGTTCGCATGCAGGCAGGTCTGTTTATATAATTGTTTATAGCTTGGCTGAGCTTGGCTCCATTGAAAATCAGGTTATAAGAAGGGGAAACACTCTGATTGTCTGGCTAGTAGTTGTCTTACTTGATATCCTATCCACCCCTATTATTTTTGTTAGGCTCACTTGAATGACAGAAGCAAGAAGAACAGGGCAAATATCAACAGAAAGCAAAAAGCAGGAATCTATTGACTAACATAGCATTATCTTCTCCTGTGGCTTAATTTGTTCAATTAAGCCTGCAGAAGCACTGCTGCTCATTAGGCATTCAGAAATCAGCTAAAAGCCTATCACACTAAGTCATGCTAAAATGGAGAAATTCATATGTAAAGTCTACCCTCCTAAATATTGGATTCTCTGTGTACTTTCAAGTGCAGTCTTCCTCCCACTGAAGATTAGGGCGTCTCAGATTCTTTGGCAGTTCTCAACAGTACCCTTGTTTGGTATGCCCCTTCTTAGGCACAACAGATCACTTTCACGACCTTATGAAATTTATTGAAATATCAGCAGGAGACAATGCTATATAAAAAAACACAACACAATATTGATTCTTCCTGAATGCAAAGGTGTAGGTGGTCAAGATATAAAACAAACTGTATACACCAATACTACAATAAAATACTAATTAACAGTACTGAGATGTGATAGCAGAGTCAGGGACTCACAGTCTTCTCATTTCATTTCATTTCAACCCTTATTTATACTAGAGTCAGTCTTCTAGTCACAATTTTAATGGTATATTTTCTATGACTTTCCATGCTAGACAACGGGCATTTTTACACACACCTTAAAGTTCCGGATTTTTCAGTCTTCTGGGTTTAGAAGTCTACAAGTAAGTTCCGGATGCATTCCTCACACACTGCCCTGAGGCAGTTCCTGGATGCATTCTTCACACAAACACTGCCCTGAGGCAGCCTAAAGTAGCCACAGCTTTAGACGTGACAGGCTGCCATGGAAACCAAGTGACCACAGCTTCCTGGAGCAAAGCAGTTTACCAGCAGAACCTTTTACACACAAAAGTTCTGGGAGAAGTTCTACGCAGAAGTTCAAAGATCTGGATGTTTAAGATCTGGGTGAGTGATTTAGACACACAGAAAGTTCAGGATGTAACAGCAAACATCCAGGAGAAATGTGAGTGTAAAAACACCCAACGTAAGCTAAGGCCAATATATAGAGCAACATAGAAGCATTCCACTCCGGATACTTACTGGTGGCAGCATCACCCCAGAGGTTGCTACAAGAAGCACAATCCCCTCTTGAACTCCCTACCACAATGGGTGTATGTCTGCTCCTCAGGCTATCCCTGACCGGTTTCCAGATGGTGGTGAAAGAGTAGGCGCAATGCCTTTACTCACACCCACTGTGGCTTGAGGATGCACAGAAGAAGAGTCGCTATTCTCCCCTTGTGGACCAGGACTGCAATTGTTCTTAGCCCTTTCAAGGAGTATGAAACAATGGGGTACCATTTACCTCTCACTCTGTGCACACATAATAACCCTGTCAATTCTGGCAGGGTGGAGATTAGAACTGGAGACCTCAGCTCTTATCTGCATGAGCCTCTATCCTCTAAGCTAAAAGACCTGAAACATTCAGCTGCGAGAATAACAGGCTCATGAACCTGTGAGTGGTTAGTCACCACTCACACCACTAGAGGGGGCCTTGCACCAACCCTCTCTGGGACTACACATGTACCCACGGGCACAGGCCAGTCTGGTTCAAAATGCCTTCCTGGTACCCATCTGCTATTCATTATGTCACAGAGCAAATGAGCAATTGTAAGGGGTTCAATAAAGTTCCTGCTATAAGTTCCATCATGAAGATCAAGCTTCACAAATGCTGCCATTTGCTTATCAATGATGTATATTACTTCAATCACTGTGAAATGCAAGACCCGAATCAAACCCCTGCAAAAACAAACAAAAATTGGATGATGGAAGAAGACTGAAATGATTCTAATTGCCCAACAGTTTGTAGAGCTCCACAAAAAGAAGCATGCTGGATAGGTCACTTTCTGTTAGGAATAGGAGGGAAGTGGAGGGGTGAGAAGGGAAAGGACTCAGGCGCTCGCCACACTCCCTGAGCTCAGCACCCTACGGGCAGTATAATATTCCCCCAGGATCTTGGATGGCCCAAAAGTCCCTAAATGGGAAAAGGCCAGATCATCACAGGGAGCGGGGATCAGGAATGCCAGGCTCAGGGCTCTCACACCCTGGGTCTGCCACCAGACCCCAGTCACAGTGCAACACTCACAACCAGTCACTCGGGAATGCAGTGTGATCCGACAGTGAAGGATAGGGGGGAAAGAACGCCCAAGGCTACGGACGGGGACAGGGGAAAAGGCACAGCCACTCAGGGCCACGGACTCGGAGCAGCCTGGGTCTCCAGGGAGGGGAAGACGGGTAGGTCCAAATATAATACACACACACACGCACCCTCAAACCCTCGTCACTCACGCAGACACACCTCCACCACTCACCACCATTCGCACTACACACTGTCACCACACCACGAGTCTCAACAATAGTCACAAGCACGCAAGGGCCAGTCTGTCTCAGCGAGCTGATCACCAGCAAGCTTCTCATGTACTGACTGCCCTTTTATGCTTCCCTGCCTTCCTCCCGCCATGTGCGCAGCCGCGCTGAGCGACGCAACGCCAGCGGCCACCCTGTCCCCTCAGGCTCCGCCCTTGCCTCCAGGGGGCTCGGCCATGCGGCTGCGTCAGGGCGCAGGGTCGGGTCATGTAGCCCCGCCCCCCCGGCGTTGTCTGTAAGCTCCTGAATGCCGCGGCTATACCGGGAGCGGCGGCGGGCGCCCTGTCCCCTCGCACTGCTGCGGCGCCGCCTGACACTTTCGTGGGAAACGTATTATCACTCCATGCAGGGTTACTGGCAGGGAGCACAACCTGAACCTGAAAACCAGTTCAGTAATCTGGAACAGAACCCAACCTAAATGTCTCTCAGTCACATTGAGCCCAAACCTGAAAATCAGGTTGGAGGGGGGATATTTTGGAGTGTTTAGGAAAGGTCTCTCTCTGTTCCAATGCTAGAGATGGAGGGTGTCTCCACATGAGAGGGGGCAATTGAATCCTCATGCAGCCTCGTAGAAGGCAATCACCACCACCACACAGCAGGGCAAGTGTGGGAAGCTGACCAGACAGTTGTGGGGAAGCCAAGCAGGCCAGCCCGTCAGAGCCACTACCATGGCCAGGGAAGGCTGCAGAGCCAGCCGTATGAGTGCACATCTGCCCCTGCCCCACCTCCCTCCCTCCCTCCAACTGGACCCAAAGCCTGTTCCCAGCTGTGATATGGCCACTGCAATGGTCACCATCGCCTGCTGCTTACAGCCCCATCACAGAGCTCACCTTGTGGTGGGCAGAAGGAGCCCAACCACAAGGGTTGTTCCACCCGGGACGGAGCAATATTTTGGAGGACATGTCATGTAGCAGGCAACTGTTCGCCCCTCCACAGGACGGGGGGGAATATCTCGCTGCTGTAGGCTACCCAATGCACTGCATCACGTGTCCCGGCTGCCCAGGGAAGGGTAAGACTGCCCAAGGTGGGGTAGCCTTCCCTCCCTGTTTCATCTGGTTGAATCTAGAGACAAAGTAGTTCAGGCGATATCTTTTACTGGACCAGCTGTAGTTGGTGAGATTATGCAAGCTTTCAGACCACCCAGGGCCCTTTCTCAGGCTAGAGACAGAAGCAGACACTACACATCCCAGGAAGCCAGTATTCTTCACTAGCGAGACAGACAAAATAAATAAATACAAATAACGAGACCTGAACTATGCCAACTGGCGAATTTCAATTTAGCTGCTACTACTAATCGAGTCATTGAAGAAAGGGCATTTTCTGGGTTGGAATGAATTTTGTCACCTCAACGATTAAATATGACCAACAGTATTCTGGACTGGAGGATGTTGGTACTAGTGTAGTGCAAGTAACTTGTTTAAAAATAATTTTTCTACAGTGAAAAAATTTATCATTATATTAATTTACAAGGTGTTACAAAGCATGCATAAAAGAGTGTGACCTTAATCTGCAGGGAAAGTATCAAGACTGGATCAAACAGGTCCAAAGTACTTAAACTGGTTACTGAACCATTGTTCTAAATCATTGTCTGAACTGGAACCAAACTGGAGAGTCTGAACCAGAAATGAAACAAACTTTTTAACAGTTCGATTGCTAGATATGCCCTGATTGCTAGATATGCCAGCAATATTAGGCTCGGTATCCAATAAACCTTTTTTAAAAAATTACGGTAGAGTGGAAAAATTCCATAACACAGAGAGACTGTACAACTTTCTTGTTCCCTCAAGGGCCACAATAAATTAATACACATGCAGTAGGTGTTTTCTCTGATGTCAATGGTGTTTGGATGCTGACTTCCATAGGCCAAAATCAAGTTTAATACCTTTTTTTTTTTACTGCTATATACAAAATCACCTACAAAGGACTCATGCTGCATTGTGCCGAGTACACTCAAGTTCCACTGACAGGAGTGGGACTAAATATATTGAAGAATCTAGTTCCAATTTTAGACAGTTGATTGCAGAGGTTCCCAAACTGTGGGATTGGGACCCCAAGTGAGATCATGCCATCTGTGGATGGGGTCATGATATGGATTGATGTTCAATATATTTTGCATTGTTTTTGTTGCTGTCCATGGTCCGTATGATTGTACTTTGAGTCTCACAATGTGATGATCACACAATCCAAAAGGTTGGGGACCCCTGGTTTATGGGTTAGATGCCCATTTTGTTATTATATCTCATTCTTACTCTTTAAACTTTAAAATCCTGGCAATCAACAATCTGCTTTTAAAGGAGAGAAGTGAAGAGAGTGTCAATATGCCCTGCTGAGAATAAATGGCACCAATTCAGAACATTCAAACAGCAGCCCCTTTTAGAAATTTCCATTTAGAAAAGGAAACTTGGGTTGTTCTTTAAAAAGAAAAAAAAAAAAGACACTTGATTAAATGAAATGAAATTAGAACCTCCAATAACACCATCATCTGTTCTTCAAGTTCTGAGGCATGCTGAGCGAAGCACTCCATGGACAGAATAGACTTAACTACAATATATCACACTTAAATGTAATCACAGCTAAACACAACATCACCCAGTACCTACAGTACACGGAGGGATACTTAATAGTCCCCAATCAGCAATCAACCTTTTTTACGTTTGTTCATAATCACAGTGCACAGTTTCCTTTTAATGCTCTGTTTTCTTTTTTACTCTGGTGCCTTTGGTCATTTTAGAATCTGCGAGAGCTCATTTCTTCTTCCCTGAAATTGCAAGTTTTAATTTGGAGCGGGTGGGAGGGGAATTATTTCTTTCTTTAATTATTTATTTATTTTTTAAGAGAAATGCAATCTCTTACCTGTTGCAGTCCACATGAAGCAGGAGGTGTGATGCACTAAGTGACAATGCAATCTTGTGCCACTGCCAATCTGCCATCCGGTACGGAAACACCTCCGTTCTTGACTTTCCATTAAATCTGTATTGATATCTAATTTCATCCCTCAGGCCGCTGCTCTCCAGTTCAAAATAGCTGCATTTAAAATAGGAAGAGTCAGTTCCACTTTTGTATGTCTCAATAAGTCATCATTTCCCTCTTCTCTTCTAAGGCTTAAGAAAAGTCCGTGTGGTTGAAACGTAATTAAAAATCTAAAATTAATTAACTCTGTTAATACATTGTATTTTTATAGAGGCAAATTAGGTAGACAGTGTTCAGTAAAACTAATCTAAAGTAATGCTACTAATGTGGATTCAGCGCACATAAGAAGTACAATTTGATAGCGCTGGAGACTTTTTTTTTATTCACAGTACAAGTACAACAAAGGCTACATCATACATTGGAAACCTCCCTATCACAAACTGCCCCCACTGAAAACTACCCATCCAATATACTTCAACCATAGCATGGGAGATCTCACTTCTGGGGTGGAGAGAGCACAATTCAGTCTCCATGCTCATTCACTCCAGTACTCTGATGTCATTAGTAGAAACATCATTCAGTCTCCATGTTCATTCATTCACTCTAGTACTCTGACGTCATTAGTGGTGATTACTGAGATATGGGCACAAGGGAAGAAACCATCAACTCACTGACCATACACTAACCATTCATTAGGTGTTTGCTTGGCCACTGCTCACAAGGACAGAGACAGCTTAGAAATGAGGATCTTTAAACACCATTACCAATCACGGTGCATTAAGAACACCCCAGCAAATGAGCAGGGCTGTATTTACTTTCTACAAATCTCATTTTAAAAGTTTTCCCTTAAATGTATTTTAAAATCCCCACTAGAAATGTTTGCACTTAATCAATGTATTGACTTTTAGTACTAGAGCTGTAATTTTTCAGCTTCACAAGGAAATAAAAGTCACCAGATATATTAGGTCATTTACACTCTGGCTTAATCAGGCAGAAGTCTTATTTGTCACAGCAGACTAGCCACAGGATAGCACTTTCTTACTAACAAAACAAAGATATTATGTGGCCCATAGTTGCAGCAATAGTTAAAGTACTCGATCCCCAGAACTGCTCATGAACCCTGGGTTCATGGACTCACTTGTGTATGGACTACGGGCGTGTTCACTTGAGCAGTTACACTGAAGTAATAAATCCCAACTCACCCCAAGAATACCGCCAGAAATTGGGAGAGAGATAAGCGAGTGGGGCCCCAAGGTTCTTGCAACACATTCTAACGTGGTCTCACCCTCCCACCCCATGCAGAGCTGCATGACATCACAATGTTCTGAAGGGGGCAAGATCACACGTCAAAGAGACAAGGAACCACATCAGAAAAAGTCTGAGGAAAAGTGACTCACCCACTCCTTTCTGATATGGCTATACCCGCTTTGGAGCATCACAATGTCAAGGCACTCCAAAGGGAAGGTGGGCAGACAAAATCCAGAGGGAGGGAGAAAAGGCACCTCCAGTCCTCACTACCTTATCCACACGTCTTACTAGGGGTGGAGGGGTGGTGGGTGCTGCCTACAAATGTACTTCACAATCCAGAAACAGAAGTCTTCTTTGTATCTAAAGAGCAAATAAAAAATGCCACCAGCAGCCCAGCAACTTCCCAAGCTACTCTGTCAAAGATCTTCCCAAGGGATTGAATGGTAGATTAACCTTACCATATGCTTCAAAAGACATTTCTTTGCTTTGAAACAGAGGAGTCAATAGTTCAAACTGTCCAGTTGTTCAAAGCCATTTTTATCTAGATGTGGACCATCATTCATTTCTGCAGCCCCATCTAGGATTACTTAAGGGTTTCCAGAACCATTTTTGAGAAGCAAATCTAAGAGAGACATGCCTTTTTCTACATTTTCTATGCCAGTTTCACGTTTCTCTTTGTCTAGCATTTCTTTAGTCTGAACTTAAACCCAATCAAAATTTGCAAGTGACACCAAAGCTGGAGAGGCAATCAACACTCAAAAGGAAAAGAGTCAAACTTCAGCATGGCCTGGATAGATTGGTCAACTGGGAGCAACAGCAGGAGATTCATTAAAGTCCAATAGCCCAGAGGAAGGAAATAACGTAAGCAGGGAATGCATGGATGCAAACAAACAGCCACTCTTCTTGAATTAAAATGGGCATGTTTTCATCCTGTCATCTCAATCCTGGCTTAATGCCACAGTTTTATGGAATCCAACATCACTGAGAACCTTCTATGCAGGTCTTTGTATGACCTTGCCCAAGCTCACACACATCCACATCCCACTGCAGCTTCTAAGCACCTCACATTAATAACTGCTGCAATAAAAAAAACAAGATGTGAATTCTGTATTTGAGAAGAAAACTGGACCCAGTGAGGAACTCTCTTTTAATAAATATAAGCAAGTCTAACAAACTCTGATTCCTAGCCACCACACGGAAATCTGGGTCAGAAACTTTTACCATCCTCTCATTTCAAGGAAGAATAATTATTCTTTTTAATAATGGATCAGATCTATTGGCCCATATCTGCTAATCAATCAGATCTACCAAGCTCTGTTCAGTGCACTTGAGTACTTTCCCAGGATTCCAGATCTGCTAACCCTAAAACACAAGATTGAGTTGCATGGCATTTTAAAATTATTATTCTTTATTGTTATTAATTATTATTATTATTAAGCATTTATATAGCACCAGTGATGTACCTGGCACTTTACAGAAAACAACATAGACACAGTCCCTGCCTGAGATTTTAAGTAGTAATTATTTATTTATTATTTATTTATTTAGTAGATTTTTATACCGCCCCATCCTGCACAGCAGCTCGGGGCGGTTTACAACAATAAAAAACCATTTAAAACATTTAAAATACAATCATAAAACTTATCAATAAAACAGGGTGGTATAAAAATAAATATACAGGTGGGGGATTAAAAATC
>QEPC01013419.1:1089418-1131081 GCA_003113815.1 Sphenodon punctatus
GGATTGAGCTTCAGTCTGCTCTGCCATAACCAACTTGCCACGGCCTCCAAACACTGAGACAGCATGGAGACGGCAGGACCTGGGTCGGCTGAAAAAGAGAGGTAAAGCTGGGTGTCATCTGCATATTGGTGGCAACGCACACCAAACCCTCTCACGATCTCCCCCAGGGGCTGTATATATATATTAAACAGTAAAGGAGACAGGATTGAACCTTGCGGAATGCCACAGTCCAGGGCCCGGGGGCTAGATGTTTCTGCTCCAAGGACAATCCGCTGGGTCCTCCCCGAGAGGAATGATTGGAACCAACCAAGGGTGGTCCCATCCAGACCCCCCCAGGTCATGCAACCATCTCAACAGCAGCCCATGGTCCACTGTATCAAACGCAGCCAAGAGATCTAGCAAGACAGTAGTGTTGAATGTCCTGCATCCATCTCCCAGCGGAGATTGTCCACCAAGGCCACCAACGCCATCTCCGTACCATGGCTGGGCCGAAACCCAGATTGACACAGGTCAAAAAACCCGATGCTGTCTAGGTGAGCCTGGAGCTGCAAGGCCACCGCCCATTCAATAACCTTGAAGTGGGAGCACAAGAGCTAGAAACAGAACTGGGAAACATACAACACAGAACAACAAACAGAGCAGGGAAGAGCAGTTGCTCCACCCAACTTCCTGTGGCTACCAGCAGGCCTTAAGTATTGACTGGTAGCCATTCAGGAAGTTGGGAGGCAGAAGTGAAGCAATGGGACACAGCTGGGAATGGATGTAGCATGGCAAAGATGGGAGAACACAGAAGGAGACATGAGGAGGTAGGAACATGTCCAAAATCAGACCTGAGTGGTGGTGTCCATGGATAGGACAACACTCCAAACCTCTGAAGCCAGGGGTTCAAGACCTAGGTCCTGACATTTACATTATGTGATCTGGTTCTAACAAAGCAGATAAGAAGCACTATTTTTTGTTTTGTTGGTTATCCGTTTCTACCTTGTAAGTGGTTTTTATGGTTTTAGTGGAGACACCACTGTACATTGCATCAGTGCAGTGACTCTTAATTTAACTATTACTTACTACAAAAACAACAAATGCTCATATCTTGTAGGGATTCATAATCCATACCAGGAGTTTGAAGCAGGAATCTTCATCCCCACCATTTAGACCTCTAAAACTTGAGCTAAAGTCTTAACTCCTTTAGCTGCTCTCAGTAGCATTCTCTGTGTTATTCTCTACTGGACCAGCCAACAGTGGTGGATACAATGCAGTGTGCTACTGTGGAATGCACCACCAGGATACATACTGAATATGACAGCTACTATGCAGAGGTGAATAAAAAGCAAAATCTATTTCCCAGAGGAGAAACACATTAGCAAAGTTTCATTTAAAAAAAATAATAAAAACAGAGCTGAATAGATTAGACAGTTCCTCGTCCAAAACGGGGAGTACGCAATATAGAACCAAGAGGCAGATTGCTGCAGTCTCAGTCCTGAGGAAACACTCAATTAGAATAACATTAGGTCCTCTACATCTCTTTACTCTTAGCCCCCTCAACAAAAGTGCTTGAAGCTGGGATGTCCTGGTAACAAAATATTGCAAATGTCATCTTGCAAGGGGCAATGTTCACTGGACACTAAGGCCGTTTTTAGACGAACGCGGCGGCGCCCGCGCTTGTTTTCAAAAGAGCCGGCAGTCCGTTCCACACATGATGCTGTCGCCGAATACGCGCATGCGCGGGCGATGCGCATCCATTTCCAGCCGCGTATGACCAGCCTCAATCGCCAACCCGGTCAGTTCGCAGCCGGAAATGGATGTGCATCGCCTGCGCATGCGCGTATTTGGTGGCAGCGTCATGTGTGGAACGGACTGCAGGCTCTTTTGAGAAACAAGCGCGGGTGTCACTGCGCTCATCTGAAAACGGCCTAAGACAGACATCTGGGTAAAACTCCCTCAAGCAAAACTACCAAAAACCACAGGAATGGCGGGGATAGATTGTGGTGACTGGACCCCTTAGCTGCCTCCTTCAAGTCTTGTCACCCACTGTAGTATCCCTGGGCGATCTGTGGGCCCTGAGATGTGGCTACTCACGATTCTGGGGAGCCCCTCTGTTCTGTTCTCCTGTCAGCACACACAAGACTTGGTGGAAGGAGAAGGAAACACGCTTATTGATATAGCCTAGTACAGGATCCTAGTAAGAGGAAACTTCTGCATAACACAAAATGGAGACTGCACACTGCAGCTCCCAAACAGCAATTGAATAGGAAACCCCACCCACCTAGTTCCTGGATGGAAGGAGGAGCTGGCTATTGCCAGCTCTCTTAACGCTGTACACACGTATGCCACATCTCCCTTTCTCAGCCTGAGACTTCCCTCTAAGCAAGTAGCCGCAAACTAGTGACTTCCGGTAATAGCATTACTGTCAAGCTTGGAGTCAGAGGTCACCAGTACTTGACTTTCTGTTGGGGATCAGTCTTTATCACTATCCCATGATATAGTCTTTATACTTTGCTGGCACTTTCACCTCCCGTCCACTCCTGGTTTGTGCAACATCCTCAGATGTCTCTGCTGCGGCTGGGGGATCCTCTGGCTGGTGTGGGTTCCCCTCTAATGGGGCTGCTGCCTCCATTGAAGCTTCCTGAGCCATAGTATCTGGCTGTGGGTCATCCGAGGAGGGGTACCACCAAAGATGTCTCCTGTTCCTTCTATAGGCACTGCCTTGGGGAGTCTGGACTATGTATGAGCGCGGCTCGTCCCTTTTTTCAGTTACTGATGCTGGTACCCATCCTGTGGCTGTTTGCATCCTCACTCTTTCCCCCCTCCAGCAAAGGTGGCAGGGGTGCCGCATGCCTGTCATAGTGGGCTTTCTGACGGGTTTGTTGTGCTTTCAGTTTGGAGTGTGCCCCCACTGGTAGCCAGGGCATGAGAGCTGCTGTTGTGGTGGGTAGGGAGCTTCTTAGCAGTCTACCCATCAGTAACTGAGACAGGGCGAAGCCCAACCCTGTCACTGGTGTGTTCCGCAGGTCTAGCAGTGCCAGGAGGGGATCTGTGTCATCTCGCTGAGCTTTCTTGAGCATGAGTTTGACAGTCTGCACAGCGTGCTCTGACTGGCCATTGGATTGGGGGTATCCAGGGCTCGAATGGGTCAAGACAATGCTCCAATCATTGGAAAATGCTTCATCGCCTGACTGGCAAATGGCACATGATCACAGATGATCTCTCGTGGTATTCCATGGCGTGCAAAGGTTGCTTTCATTCGCACGATTATGGTGGTGGCTGTCTTGTCGATCAGGGAAAGAACTTCTGGAAACTTAGAAAAATAGTCGACGATCACCAAATATGCATGCCCCTGCAATTCAAAGATGTCAGCCACGACCTTCAGCCATGGCAACTTGGGGATTTCATGAGAGATCATTGGTTCTTTTTGATTGCCTGACTGGAGTTCTTGCCATGGTTTACAGCTTCCGACCCATTGCTCTATCTCTGCATTCATGGTTGGCCAGTACATCAGTGCTCTACGTGCTTTGAATCTTTGAATACCTTGGTGAGGCAGATATATCAAGTTTAGCATTTCATGTCTCACACCCCGGGGAATGATGATTTTGGATCCTATCATCAGTAGAGCATTGTCGATTCTGATGTTGTTTCTGAGGGGCCAGTATGACCGAAGCTTGGGTTTGACCTGTTTGCATCTCGGAGGCCATTCCCTGGTATGGAGGGCTTTCAGGCCTTGCAAGTCTGCATCCACTGTTGTGTAGTCCTGAAGCTTCTTGAACATTCAATCGCTGAGTGTTTCTGTGCTAGACAGACTGTAGATCACTCTTTCTTCTGTCAAGAGATCGGTAGAGCTGGATGGAGTGCCTACAGTAGTCTCTTGAGAGGGTGTCGGCTATAAACATGTCTTTGCCTTTTGTATAGGTAATCTCAATATCATACTTCTGCAACTGCAGAAGCATCCTTTGCAAATCTAGCAGGGGCCTTGCCAATAGGCTTGTAAATATTGCTTCAAGCGGCTTGTGGTCAAACTGGACCCTGACCTTGGTACCAAATGCATATTGATGAAACTTAGACATTGCAAAAACAATTGCCAGTAGCTCCTTTTCAATTTGCGCACAGTTTTGCTCTGTGGTGGTCAGGGCTCGAGACGCATATGTGATTGGCCTCATCTGCTG
This sequence comes from Sphenodon punctatus, assembly GCA_003113815.1. Lineage (NCBI taxonomy): Eukaryota > Metazoa > Chordata > Lepidosauria > Sphenodontia > Sphenodontidae > Sphenodon > Sphenodon punctatus. Next base: position 1,093,576 of record QEPC01013419.1, read on the forward strand.
AAACAAGCATGCTCCCAAGCCATCCTTGGAGGCATCAGCCTGAATTTCTAAGTGCTCTGCAGGATCAAAGCAGCACAAGACTGGGGCAGTAGTGATGGCATGCTTGAGTTTGTCCAGAGCTGCTTGGTGTTCGGGCCCCCATTGCCAGATTATGTCATTTCTCAATGGGGCAGTCAAGCTGGTCTCATTGGGAATGTACTGGGCCAAATTCTCAGGGATGAGGTAAGGAAGGGTATGTGCGGATCATGTTTTCGTAACCAGGGTAGGCCCAGGACTACTTGAAACCAGGGGGTGCGAACTACATCGAAGGCCAGTCGTTCTTGATGGTTGCCAATGCTACAACGCAGGGCCGTGGTTTGTTGGGTGATAGGTCCTGACACCAGCGGGGAGCCATCAATAGTGTGGGCTGTCTCCGGTTGCTCTTTTGCGTTGGTGGGGATCCGATAGCGGCACACCAGGCTGCGATCGATGAAATTGCTGGAGGCTCCGGAGTCCATGAGAGCCCACGTTATAAGTGAGCAGGAGTCTTGCCATTGCAACAGGAGCGGAATGCGGAAATGCTGAAATCCGGGGCTTACTGCAGAGGGAATGATTTTCATGGCCGGGGTCCTCCCTGTGCCCCCCGGCCCATGGCGTTTCCCCCTGGTGATCGTGAGGTGCTTCGCGTCGGGCAATCCCGGATAAAGTGGGAGGCTTCTCCACAGTAGTAACAAGCCCGCGACCGGCGACGTCGTTCGCGTTCTTCTGTTGATAAGGGGCCTCGTATGGCTCCTACCTGCATAGGTTCAGGCTCCACGTTCTTCGACCCTTCCATTATGGGACTTGGAAGCGGGGCTGGGCGATGCATATACGTTGGGCGAAAGTCATAACGTTTCTCCTGTCGACGCTCTGCCAGACGGTCCTCGATCTGGAGGGCAAGGGCGGATACCTGTTCCCAGGTATNAAAGCATCCTCGACCCTCAAAAACATCCTGATAAAGTTTGAAGAGGTCCTCTTTTGTGGAAGGTGCTTGCCATCCTAATTTGTGAATGCATCGGATCAGGTCAAAGGAGACGCATGCTGACCTGCCTAGTAGTGGTGGAACACGTGTGTCTGTTACGTAGAAAGTTAGGGCAGATTCAGTGCAGCCTTTCTTGCAGCGGGTAGTGATGGCACCATTGGGTCTGACTTTTGCACCCCCAAAAGTAATCAGTGTCATGTCCGTTTTTGTTTGTTGCACTTTGCCTTGTAGGCGGTCTGCAATATCCTTGGGGATTGTGTTGCCTTCTGCTCCACAATCTAATTTAAAAGATACCGGTAGGCTGGCCTCAGTAATTGTGGTGTACCAGGCCTCCTGGTCTCGTGTGCTTAGCTTGCTTTTTTGCAGCCACAGCCCGACAAATCGAGAATGGATGTTTCTGCCTGGCTGGGATGCTGCTGTTCTTGTTTTGCACATCTTTGCAAAGTGATTCTTCCCTGAACACTTATTGCAGGTTTCCCCAAAAGGTGGGCACTGTCTGGGCTTGTGGACCCACCCACATCTCTTGCAATGGATATTTTTTGCCGCTGTGCAGCCTTCTACTGGAGATGTTTGCTCAGGGCATTTGCTTTTATTATGCAAAACTCTAAGGTTGTCTTTCTGGTGCCCCAGTGCAAGAATTGTGGTCTCTGTGGTCATTGCATTTGCTTGAGTCTTGGCAATCTTTAGTCTGCAAATATCAATTGCTTGCGTAAGGGTCAGATCAGGGCTTTCCAGGAGCCTTTCTTTAAGTTTGTTGTCTGGAATGCTGAAGACAATTTTATCTCTCAGCATTAAATCTGCAGAACCCCCAAATTCACAGTGCTGGGCTTTATCCCTGAGCGCTGTGACAAAATCTATGCCTGCTGCTTCATCATAGGGACTTTTGCCAGAACTGAAACCTCTCAAAAACAGGGCTTTTCCTTGGCTCACAATAATTTTTGAATGCAGCTAGGGCTTCTGCTAGTGTCTTGTTTGTTGGGTCTGCATGGACATTAGGCATGCTGTTATAGATTTCAAGTGCCTTTTCTCCTATGCAGTGCAACATTACCACAATCTTATAACCTTCAGGCTCTTCCTCAGCTTTTGTGACTGTAAGGTATAGCTTTAGCTTTTGTTCCCATTTCCTCCAATTTTCTCCCAAGTTCCCAGTAAGACTTAATTCAGGAGGGGGCTTAAAATGTTCCATCCTTCATTGGCAATATAAAGTGGTCCTAGAGTTCTCACTGCCTGAGGCCTTATGAGGAGTACAGGCCACTATCTGACATGATGTAGTATCCCTCGGTGAGCTGTGGGCCCTGAGATGGGGCTACTCATGATTCTGGGGAGCCCTTCTATTCTGTTCTCCAGTCAGCACACACAAGACTTGGTGGAATGACCAGGAAACACGTTTATTTTTATAGCCTAGTACAGGATCCTAGTAAGAGGGAACTTCTGCATAACACAAAATGGAGACTGCACCCTGCAGCTCCCAAACACCAACTGAACAGGAAATCCCACCCACCTAGTTCCTGGAGGGAACAGCTTTCTTAAAGCTGTACACACGTATGCCACACCCACAGCCAATGGCTGTGAAGTCTGCCACGGTGCATGACTAGTGGATTGCATTCTACACTTCCCTCCCAATCTTGAAGGAAGCAGCTGAGAAATATGGTTAGGCAATGTGGTCCCTAGTTACGAGAGGCTTGGGGGGTGGGGGACTTTTAACTCTACCCCATCTGCGATAAAAAATGGCGCCAAGAGACCTGGGTTCACCTCACTGCTCCTTTCCCTTAGAATACTAGTAGTTAGACAAGAATTGTCTAGCACTAACACAGTAAGTGCTGTAGCTGTTGTGGTGGGGAAAGGACAAATTGTTACGTAAAGGAGTTTTACCAACTTGGCAGCTGGTTTCTTCTTAGCTTTTAAAACCCAACACAGCTGTGAGAAACCTGACCTACAAAAGGGTGCGCCGTTCCCTAAAGCTGTGAGGTGAGATGCCTGCCAGAAATGACTGGACTGGCTGTGGCCCAGTCAAGCTGTAGAAGTAATAGGACGTGGCCCCTTAGTGGGAGAGAGGCCAGTTTGCTAGTTGAGAAGGTCCTCTGGTGGCTCCAGTATCCCCTTTCAGGAAGGCTCTACATAAACATATTTCTGTTTCACACAGCAATTCATGTAGTCTGCACAGTATGACTGGTCCGACCCTTCTGATGTGTTGTTTCTTCTGAATTCATACACTCTCCAGAATGTCAAGCAAATGTGCATTCTTAATGCTCAGCCAATATTCAAACTGTACCCAGTAGAATGGATACAGATTCAAGAAGATGAAAAGTTGCCTTCAGCTTTAAATTACAGGGAATTCCAACTTTGGCAAAACATAGAATGGCATAAAGCAAGCAAACAGAGGGTAAAAACAAACAAGACAATAAATAGCCCATACCAAGTGGATGCTCGCTGCCTGTTTATTAGGTATCCGGCAGATGTTAGCCCCCCCCACCCCCAGCCTTGTGTGCATATATAGCGCCATATAGTCACAGGCAAAAACCTACAGCATCCAAGGAGCAACCATGTCTCATTGGGGGGGGGGGGACAAGGGAGTGCAGTAGGGAAGAACACCTGCCCATCTGTGAGGTTTGCCAAGCTAAAAACTGTGAGTGGGGGGATTTATGGACTGAACACAGACTCCAGCGGGATATCGTCTCTTTTGAAAACACTCTGAATGACTAGAACTGGGAGGGGGGGTTCTTAGAAATCCATACATTCTGCTCCTGGTTACCTGTGATATATCAATATCATTCAATTTCAGTCTTAAAAGAGTTTAAAACTGTCAGCCATCCCACCCCAACTGCCACCACGGTCCAGTCATTGTGCTTCAACAGCTGGTTATTGACACTGCATTAATGCTTCAGACAGAAAATTGTCTGTCCTTTGTACAAGAAACACCTGCTCTCAGTGGGGTGCCTTAAGATGGCAAGCAGCTCCTTCAGCAGTTCGTGTTTTGCAGTGCTTATTTTAGAAGGTTTATATAATACACACACCCCTACTTCAGGCTACAATCCAAAGGAGAAAGTTGGGAATCTTGAATACAGTCAGTCTTTCCATTAATTCCTAGTGGATTTTGGATCAGGCCCTCAAAGCATAAAACTATCTTCCATCAGCAGTTTGCCTCACGGTTGTTTCTTCTTACTCCACACAAACAACATGTGTTCATACAACACACACATACACATTGCTTGCCAGCAAATTCCAAGCAAGCAAAACGAAGCAGGCTCTTGACATAAATTCTCTAAGTGTACTGCACACAGCTTAAGCGATTCAATATATAAATATTAATGAAGCTGTGACTTTTGCCCTAAAACGTAAAGGTTAATGACTACATTTGCTGTTTCTCCATTTCTTGAATTCCATACAATCTAGAATCTAATCTGCATACGTACAAGCTGGAATGAATCACTAAAATACTACATTGAGTATCTTTGATCCTTCACTTTTCCGATCAGGATTGTTTGCACAGTTTCCTTCTTAATTAGGTTTCAATTTTTAATTAATTAGGTTGTTACTTATAAAATTTTGGGTTCTACTTCACACTAGCCCTCCTTCAGCCCTCTTTGTTGTTTATTTCTTTTATTTAAAAATAAATAAATAAGAGTAAGGCACAAAAACTCCATGGTCTCTGGTCCACCGATGATATTGGAAAGCTCTTTACCTGTGGTTTGTCACAGCTGCTTTTGTTATATACAACTATAAAGATAGTGCATGTAATACAGTGGCCAACTCTGGCCACAAGTCCTTCTCAGATCTAATCTACCAAGTACTCAGTTTACAGTTTCTTCTGTCACAATATGCTTTTATTCTAAAAAGCAAGCAGACCCCCCCACCAAGTTACCTTCCGCTTCAATATTTGCTACCTCCCTTCCCAGGCTGCAGTCGACTCAACACTCCCAGACCAAGTGGTCTCCTTCCTGAGTTCATTCCTCAAGCCTTTTCCTCCCAAACAACAGCTCGCTCCCCCACACACACCTTCTTCAACTGAGAGCAATGAGCAATACCAAGTGGCTGCACTACAGCACTTTCAAAAGCTCACCCTCTGCAATGACTTAGAGCAGAGGTTCCCAAACTATGGGTTAGAAATAGGGTTGCCACCTATGCACATTTTTAAGCAACACTTATGAAAAATGCATGTTGCAGGGCCTGCATGGTGCCTACGGCACCAATGCAAGCCCTGCAACATATATTTTTCATAAGTGTTCCTTAAAAATGTGCATAGGTGGTGGCAACCCTAGTCAGGAGGACCCCAAGTGGGTCATACAATTCTCAGATGGGGCTGATATCCGATATGCTCTGCACGCCTTTGGTACTGTCTGGAGTCACAGGATCATATTTAAGTCTTAACTGGTGAGAAGGCTGCAACCATTTTTATGAGATTTGGACTTAGCTCAGGGCCGGCACAGGGTAATCTGGGGCGACCACCCCGAGCCCTGCTCTTTCTGAGGGCCCCACAGTGGCCTCTATTTTCACCAGGACACTTTGTGGGGGCACCACTCCCTCTCGGTAGGACCAAACACATGACCACCTTCAGGGCACCCCAGAGGTTGCCCCCAAGGGGGAGGGGCTACCAGGGGCCCCGCATTTTATCTTTGCCCTAGGGCCCGCAAATCCTAAGGCCAGCCCTGACTTGGCAACCATCATCCATGCCTTCATAACCTCAAAGCTTAGGCAACTTCAATTTGCTCTATGTGGTGCTGACCTTGGTGACTGTTCAGAATCTGCAGTTGATGCAGGACACAGCAGTCCAGCTTCAGTCGGGAGTGGGTCACCAGGAGCACATTACATCAGCGTTCAAGAGTCCACACTGTCTCCCAATAGCTTTCTCGGCACAACTCAAGGTGCTGATTCTGACGTATAAAGCTCTAAAGAGCCTGGGCCCTACATATTTAAAGAACAGTCTCCTCCCTCATATTCCATTGTGGCCTGCATCATCAGCCAGGAGCACCATCTTGCGTGTAACATATGCCTGAAAAGTTCACAAAGGGAGAACACTCAGAGAAGCTGTCTTGCTAGCTGCCCCACAACTATGGCAGTCACCACCGAAAGATCATCGGAACTCAAGCCTGCTCATCTTCCGGAAGCAATGCAAGACTCTTCTATTTGACCAGCCACTTGTCAGGCAGGTATAGGGTTTGGGGAAGTTTGAGATTAGGGATTTTAATTGGCTTTACTTATGCTTATTTATGATTTCATGTGTTGTCACCTACTCTAGAGATCTCTTTTATTGTTGACCGTAAGCCATAACAAACTACTGGTAACAATCTATACAAATGTAATGAACAAAAAAATTTTTAAACTAAGTATGAAGCTAATCGTAATTCAATAAAAAATACAATATAAATCACAATAATACAAAAAAGATAAACAAAATATCAAGCATATTGGCATGTTCTTAATGAAGCTTAAATGACAGCACTTAGGCCATATGATCAGTAAGGGCAGGGCAACTGAATAACAATAATTAAGTTCCCCAAAACCATTTCAACAGTTAAGCAAAACCGACCCATCCCAGCCATTGGAGATTATCGTTCATTAGCAGTCTTGGCCAGAGGGCAAATTTCCCCTGTTTCCTTACTAATTATTTCCCTGGTAAAAGTTAACCGCTGTTAGTTGAGGGATGGAGGGGCAAAATCTCTGCAGAAGATAGACAACCGAATATGGGTAAACATGCCAAATACAAGGCCGGATGTCAAAAATACAGGGTAAGAACTACTTAAAAAACATTTCAGCATAAAATCCAAAGCATCCCAAGACCAGGAACAGGCAACTACACACCCCAAAGTGGTCGCTAACCTCAGGGGCTCCCTGCCCGGACTTAACCTAACGACTCAATCGCCTGTCTAAGGAGGATGGCGTTAGCACAAAAACTAGAGACCGCTCTTGAAATTTCGGAGTCAGTCTTACACAAGAAGATATTTAGCAGTATGTCATAGGGAAATGGTTTATCCCGTAGAAGGTCGCTAAGATATCTGCCTCTCAAACCAGCATAGGCAGGACAAACAAAGAAAATATGCGCAACCGTCTCAACCTCATGGAGGGGGCAAAGGGGACAAATCCTTTCCTCCCAAGGGATGCCCTGATAACGCCCCTCCTAACCTACTCTAAGCCCACAAGATAAGTCAGGATAATAAATAAATAAATAAATAAATAAATAATAATTTTAAAAAAATAGAACAGGAAGTAGACTAGAACAGACACATACATAGGCAAAACATTTAGAAACCATAGACCTGGGGTCTGGGCCCAACTTTGCAAATAATCAGGGGTGACCCATTACATTGCAATGCAACACAAGTACTAAAAGCCAACCGATACTTAAGTTTAGGGCAATACTTTTAAGTCTTTATCTAATTCACCCTCACGACAACCCAGTGAGGTAGGTCATTATTACTCCCATTTTATTTATTTATTTATAAAATGTATATGCCGCCCCCTCCTGCTAAAAGCATCTCGGGACGGCTAACAACATTTCTTAAATACATATTTAAATCGAAAACAAACCAAAATACAATTAAAACAACCTAAAAACCCCAGATTAAAACAATCCATGCCCAAACCCACCCTAACTCAACCCACCCACCCCATCTCCCTCAGTAAAGGCCCGGCAGAACAGCCAGGTCTTGCATTGCCTATGGAAAGAGGGGAGGTCGGTGGTCAAGCAGACCTTTTACACATGGGGAACCGAGGCTGAGAGATAGTAATGTGTCCAAGACCACACAGGGGCAGGCTAAGATGACAGAAATTGAACCCTGGTCTCACAGGTCCAAATCCAGCACCGTAGCCATTAGCTACCACTAGCTATTGTGACCCACCTGTACCTCTCCCCATCCCTGCAGACAGCGTGACCTCACTATCACTACTTACACTGCTCACAGTTTGGGGAAATTTTCCTTAGAACATTTCAGCTGGGTGTGCACCACATTTGTAGCAGAGCTGGTTTGTGTTGCTACATTACAACAGAAGGAGCTAGCTTTGAACTTTTTTACACCAGTTTTACACTGGTTTGTCTCCACTGATTTTAATGGATTTGTTTTCAATTTACAAGTACAACTGAAGTCATCAAAGCCCTCTCTTTATTTGCACACACTCAAACATAAGCAAAATTTCTATCCGAAGTGGAATGTCAATCTTCAGAATGGCCTAGAGACTCTAATTTCTGAACACAATAAACAATATCCATTCCTAATCACAATTATCTTTACTGTACTATTGCTGTTCACTGTAATTCCTTACAGCACATATTTTTATTACAGAGAAAGTCAGAGCAGTTTATTAACAAAGTTCTCTAGTCCCTGAAGCAAATCTGTTGCCAGAGGTACAGATGGCATGTAGCAATGAGCCAAATTCTGTGAAGTCAGTGGGAGTTTTGCTCCCTCATGGGATAAAATGATGCTCCGGCTGTTAAACGTTTCTGCTATCTCACACGTGTTCCTATTTGGAAGAACATATCTCCTCTCACTTGCTTTCACTTAATGTACCACATTCACAAGAGATATAAGTTGAAGCAACCCAACTGATTTCATCCTCACCAGAGAAAGCGGCATGATGAATAACGTCAAAACAAGTTGTTCAGTTCTAAATTCTACCCAGTCATTGCCATGAAGTTGGAGTAAGCTCTTACACAGGCAGTCAAAAAACAAGATGAGATCATATGCCAGATCAATGGGAGACTCCAGGAGAAAATCAGCTAGTCATAGGAAGGACCCATGAAGATCAACTCCCGAAGGTGTAATCAAACAAGACGATAGCCCACTGCAGTCCGGGTTTGGTCTGTGTAGCCCCACTTGGATGCTTAGCATGTCCAGCCTAATAAATGGGCAGCCCCTTGCGAGTATTTCATGGGCTTGTGGGCAGTCTCCACTTGCGGTGCCAGTGAAAACGAGAGTGGAGGGAGAGGCAGGAAATAGCCACTCCTCAGATACTCTAGGCTCTTCACTGTGAATCTGTGTTGCTGATGGACCTGTACACGCGAAGGTGCTGCACACAACCTAATTGACGGGATATGGACAAGTGGGCACACATTAGCCTGTATTTACTCACACAACGGGCTCCGCATGCTCCAAAACCCCGCAGTGAGTGGGTGCTGCATATCCGGTGGCAACCACATGGCCGGTGAGGGCAAAAACCTAACAAACAAGCAGGTAGACAGTCACCTGGTGTGGGCTATTGTCTCATTTGTTAACACCCCTATGGAGCAGGGCAGCAGAAAGAAATATTAATCTCAATTCAATTTTGTACTTCTTTTCCTAGGTGGGTTAGGCCATACCTAGAAAAATGGCCCACCCCATTTCCTAGGAGGGGTGGGGAACCCCCACCCCACGCCAAAAGCCTGACGGAACAGCCAGGTCTTACATACGCGCCAAAATAGCAGGAGAGTGGGAGCCTCCGGGAGCGAATTCCACAGCACAGAGGCGGCCACTGAAAAAGATCTAACATCGGTGGCCACCCGCCTCACCCGGGGAATCTCCAAAAAGGCTCCCACGGATGATCTCAAGGGTCGCAGGGGCACATGGGGAGTGAGGCAGTCCTGCAGGTAAGCAGAGCCTAGGCCGTGAAGGGCTTTAAAGGTTAAAACAAGCACCTTGAACATGGCCTGGTGCTTTATAGGCAGCCAGTGCAGTGCCCGGAGCACTGGTGTCATGTGCTCCCTGCAACCCGCCCCCGTAAGGAGATGGGCCGCGGCATTCTACACCAGCTGCAGCCTCCGGACCAGCTTCTCGGGCAGGTCCACATAGAGTGCGCTGCAGTAATCCAGCCTCGAGGTGATGAAGGCATGGATGACAGTGGCGAGGTCGGAGTCTGAGTGATACAGCCGAAGCCACCGGACAAGATGTAACTGCTGAAATGCACTCCCCGCCACAGCCACAACCTGAGATTCCAGGCTGAGCCGCGAATCGAGAAGCACACCCAAACTCCGCACTTGAGATACCGTGGGAGGGCAAACTCCCCCCACACACACACAACAAGAGGAGATTCAACCACCCCCAGTTCCCCCAAGACCTCGCCCACCAACATCACCTCCGTCTTGTCAGGATTCAATTGCAGATGGGTCAACCTCATCCAAGCCCCCACAGCTGACAGGCACTGGGAAAATAAGGAAACTGCATGGCCTGGGTCGAGGGAAAAGGAGAGGTAGAGCTGAGTGGCATCAGCATACTGATGACACTGCATGCCCTGAAACCCCCTCATGATATCCCCTAACATCTGCATATAGATGTTAAACAAGAGGGGGTCAGAATGGTACCCTGCGGGACTCCACACTTGAGGTCCCGGGGGGAAGACGTACACTCCCCCAAGACCACCTGGTGAGTTCTCCCGGCCAGGAATGAACAAAAGCAGTCCAAGACCATCCCACCAATCCTGGCACAGTCCCGCTGGTGAGTCACCAACACCTCATGATTGACTGTGTCGAACGCAGTCAAAAGGTCTAACAGGACCAGTAAGGTCTGACAACCCTGGTCCAATGCGAAACGGAGACTGTCAACCAAGGCCACCAAGGCCGTCTCCATACCATACCCAGGCCGAAACTCAGACTGGGAGGGATCAAGGAAACCAGTGCGGTCCAGATGTTCCTGGAGCTGCCATGCCACAGCCCGTTCAATAACCTTCCCTAGAAAGGTTTGTCCTCCCACGGTCCCTAGAAAGGGAAGGTTAGAGACCGGCCGATAACTGGCAGGAGCATCAGCATCAAGAGATGGTTTCTTGAGCAGGGACTGAGCCACAGCCCCCTTTAGGCAGTCAGGCACCCTGCCCTCCCAAAGGGAGGCACTAGCCACCCCAGCCAACAACGGACGTAATGTCTCTGGGCTGCCCCGTGGGCAGGAGGGGCGGGATATACATTTTAAATAAATAAATAAAAATAAATAAATACTCGGTCAGCAACAGTAGGCAGGAATAGACATGCTTCACTGTGAAACAAGGCCCTTGTTGTTTACCACAGAAGTTCTGCAGAGAGAAGGCTGTGCCCTAGACTACAAAGGTTCTATCAATCAAATCTATTGGGACTACCTTTAGGGCTGTCATCTTTCCAAGGGCAGCAACACAGAGAGGGAAAAGGGATTGCCCTGCCCCTTCCTGACTTAACCCCATCCCCTGTAGGATATTGTGACATCGTGACACTTCAAAGATGACAGAGTTATATTAGAAAGGGGGTGAGGCTCCATCTGCTTTCCAACACAGAGAGGAGGGCACAGAAGGGGGCGTGACAAGTGCAAGCATTGGCTGGTGCTTGCTGCATCCCCAATGCCCCAGTTGGGGAAGCAGGACCAGAGCCTCTGGGGTGCAGGCACAGGCCCCACACAGAAAGCACTTGTCCCGCAGCCTCTTTCCCACAGCAAGAGTGGCATCACCCCTCTCTCGGGGTCTTCCTTAAACATGGTCAGTAGGGGCCATGGCCGAGTCAGAGGGGGCTCCACACAGAAGCCAGTCCTGGTAGCTTCAGAACCAGCACTCCTGAGACCTTCTCCCTGCCTTCAGCCACCAGGATGGCTACTTCCTGTGGGGCCCTTCCCCCTTGCTTCGTCTTCACCTACTGGGGTGGGGGAACAGGGTCCTGCACAAAGCAGCTGCCCTCAGGACTCAGAGTCGTGGACAGAAACAACGCCACCACCTCTCCCCTGCCTGGAATCCTGCCACACCACTGGTGCTACCTCCCCTCCAAATCCCACCCTATCCCCGCCAGAGGAGAGGTGGGGGGGGGGGGGAGAGAGAGAGTTTATGCATGGGAAAATCTGTGTGTTCATGTGCCTGTCTGTGAAAATGTAAGACACTTCTTTGGTTCTGTAAGCAAACACTAGACTGTTAAAGGGATGGCCAGGACCATGGGGCCATGCATTTTATTTTCACCCTACGTCTTGAAAAATTCTAAGGTCGGCCCTGGGTGGCAGCAGTGACGAATCCTGTTTATGGCACCTGAGGTTCCTGCCAGTTTCTCCTCTCCAATGCTGCTCCACCTGGGGAGGAGAAATTGCAAAGTCTCAAGCTCCAGTGGCAGGAATCTTCACTGTTGCTGCCATTTCTACCAAAAGGGGGAGTACGGGAGAGAGGCACAGTCAAGCTTGCTGTGGAAAAAAAACAGCTGCTGGACAGGTGCATCTGTGGAGCTTTGCGTCTGCCTGCACCCTCTCCCAGTGGTGCCTAGAGGTTGCCAACTTTGGCATTTCGACCCTGAGACTCCCATTTTGGCCTATGGGAGTTTCAGGGTCAAGCTGCAAAAGGTGGCAACTCTAGTGGTGCCAGCCCCAGAAGCTGAGAAATCAGTGCTCAACCCAGAGCTCAGGACTCTATCATTTTCAACCTTTATTTTACCAGCAGATTTTCCCCTACACCAGATAGCTAGAGGTATAACTAGCCGACTGCTCAATGAGACTTAATCTGTGTTAATTAAGCTATTTTCTGATATTCATTTTAGCCCATTTGGATCACACAAGATAAACCTGAAAATGGTGCTTCCATTAAGATAATTCAATAACATAAATTCATCTTTGTTACTGTCTTATTGCACCTTCTATGCATTACCAAACTCATCCATCTAATGACAACATAGATTAGTATTATTAACTAATGCTGTAGAGTATCCACTGAGTGCAATTAAACCACAAATTTCAATTGTTGCCTCTAGGTAAGTTGTATTCAGATTCATTCTCCACCCTTTATATTTATCATTTCAGTTTTGTTTAATTTTTTTGTTATATCATTCTTTCTTATTTCTTTCTTGCTGTCTGGAAAAGTACCCAGTATGCCACAGTATGAGTGACAGGGGAACAATGAAAATTTAATTTCTTCTTTTCTGTACTGAAATCTTTTTTTATTATTATTTATTGTTTTATATCCCACTCTTTCAGATGGATTTAGGGTGGCTTACACAAAGTGAAAGAATAGATGTGCGGCCGGTGAGACCACTCCCCAGGCTGCCCGAGTGTGGAAAATCACAGGCGACACAGCCCAGGTCAGGTCACTGAACTAACGTGCCTGTGGCCACAGAGCCATCCCGCTGCCCGCACAGCCCGTAGGGCCAGGAGCACGACATGTGTGGGCAGGCAGTCCCACCCACACCCTGCTCCAAGCACCCTCCCCCACACCATTAGAGACAGCCATGGTGGCCAATGAGGAACAGACGTGCTAGCCTGCTCTGGCCCGGTTGGACGGGCCATAGCCCAGGCTGTGACCTGGGAGATTTTAAGAGGTCACAGCCCGGGCTAGCCACCAACACAGCCTGGTGCAATCCTGGGTCAATATCCGGCGGCACCTGCACACCTGTGCAGGTGGGTCCCCAGGCTATACCATGTCAAAGCGGGCCACAATCATGTCTGTTTTTACCCGATGTGTTATCTTATAAAGGATATATATATATTTTAAATACCAATAAGCTTTAACCCCCTACAGACAAAACACTGGAAGCACACTTCCTACCACTCCACAGTACAACATTTAAAAAATAAAACCTAATTATCACTATCCCTCCTTATTTCTGCTCACTCCCCACTCCCTTGCCTCTTACTCAAAGGAGTTCCCATCCTGCCCCTCTTCATCATACACGGTGGAAGCAGAACTACAATTCCAAATGGGCTTTCTCATATTGTCCCCCATATAGGTCTCTCTCAGTCCTATAAACACAATGACTGGTGTGCACATACATAACTGCCCAGACAAGCATGTGTACCACTGCCCTCTAGAGGAATTAACCAGGCCTGTGTAACTGTATAGCAGGAACTTATTTTTTACGAACGGAATTTTTAAAATAGATATTTTGTAAATTTAAAAAAAAAAAAATGTAATCTCGCCCTGCCCCCACCCAGGTCTAGTCAACTGTTTCTCAATTTCCTATGGCTTAGCAGTTTTCATCCTATTATCCAAGCATGTATGAAGAAACAACCCCTGCCTGAATCTAACAGTGTTATTGACACAATAACCCCCACAGATCAGTGCTAACACAGTCATTTATTAGGTGTTCACAAACACGTGTTCCTGTACTATGTGGCTCCATGAGCAGCAACTTGTCCCTAAATGTGGGGAATGCCATGCTAGCTAATCCTGGCTAACCCTCAAGCCCATGTGCATGGGCTGTTTATTATGGTTGCACTAGGATGTGCAGGGTCATTGAGATGTGAGGGGTATTCCATGGTGAAGCAATTCTATGACGATGGATGAAAGAGCCAGGCCACACAGCACAACCTCTCAAGGGTGGCCTGGGGAGGGTGCACCATGCCCAGAATAGGACAGTGAGATGGGACAGCCCAGGCAGTCTGGGTGAACCAGGCAGGGAGCATGGAACTCAGGAGGGGCAGGGGAGGAAGGGATGAGCAGTGCCACATGGTGTAGCCTCCTCAAGGAGGCCTGAGGAGGTTGCTCAGTGCTGGGGATGGGACAGCTGTCAAACTGCAGCTTGCAACATTACGGCTCTTTCCACTGCCCATCACGCTGCTTTTGTAATCAGTTGACAACATTTCCATCTAAAACAGGACAGAGTATCTTTCCTGCCTCCTCCATGTGTCAACAGGGGCCACCTAGCACTGCCACTGCTTCTGCAGGTGCCCAGCACTGGACAGGTCCTGCTGGTACGTGGAGGAGGCAGGAGAGGTGAGCACCCAGTGCTAGGTGGTACACGTGAGGGAGGTGGAACTGAGAGAGCAGCGCTGCATGGAAACCATGACTCCAGCTCCATTTCTTCCAAAAACTGCAGAAGAAGCAGCATAAAGCTGCATGTGGCTCACAAGCTACCATTTGCCCACCTTTGGCCTAGATCCATAATTTCGACACCCTCTTCTTCCTTCCCCCCCCCCGCCCTGAGCATCCCACCCCTATCTCCTATCTGGCCCATACAACGTACACGAAGTTCCAAAGTGACCTGCAAGAAGGAAAAAGTTGAGTGTTTAAAAATACAGCAAGAACTGACTGGTCAGGAAAGTAGTTCTGTATTCTCTCCTGTTCTAGATGTAAATACGGACTACTGGTTACAGAAGTAACATCATGGGCAGTGAAAAAAGTCATAATGGTGGGGACATTCCCCTCTTCTCCCCACGGGAGTGATCCTTGCACATCACCTATTTTATCAGAAAAGAGGAATGACTCAAAAGGGCAAAGAAATCTATAGGTAATCAAAATAGAAACACAGCAGTAATTACAAGATTGGCAAAAGCAGCGCTTTAAACCAACTGTCTTCTGGAGTGTCGAGGTCCAGCGCCAACCTCAATAACCTTTTCCCAGGCAAAACTAAGGAACTGAGCAATTACAGAATAACTTTTAAAAAAAAATAATCAAGCTGCAGGCATTGCTACTGAATTGATCATAAACTACTGGACACTTCAGCAACGTGTTACAAAGCTTTATGTTCTAAATCTTTGGTGTGTCCTTTCCTTCACCAGTGTTAAAAGTCCTCTAGAATCCGTACAATCACTCTTACTGAAGATCTGGAAGTATTGTTCCTATTAGTATCTGGCTAGGCGTGTTAGACCAGAGGTTCCCAAACCATGGTTCAGGATCTCAAGTGAGGTCACATCATCTTCAGATGGGATCACAATCCCAACCAATTCTTGATATATTTAGCATGTCTTTGTTGCTTTCTGGGGTCACAGGGTTATATTTAAGTTTCAAAATGGAGTCACACAAGCAAAAGGTTTGGGCTCCCCACATTCGATTGTGGCACAGAGCATTTTTGAAGACCTATGCTGTGGCTGTGCGGGCAGCAAAGAAACAGTTCTTTGCTGCTCTCATAGCATCTGCTGAGTCGCATCCAGCAGAGCGGTTCCACATGGTGAGGGATCTGGTCAGTCCAGCCTATCTCCGCTTGAAACTAGATTCATCCAAGGCCCACTGTGACATGTTTTTAGCATACTTTGTGGATAAAATTGCTCACATTGAGCATGACTTCTACTCTGCCATTTCAGAGGCAGTGGCAGAGCCAGAGGTTGGGAATGCTCTCCCTGGTGAGAGTTTGTGGGATGAATTTCTACCGGTGATGCCTGCCGAAGCAGCAGATGTGCTGGGGTCTGTTTGGGCCACAACTTGTGAATTAGATCATTGCCTGTTCTGGTTGGTGAAGGCCAACTGGGAGACACTGGGGCTGGTGCTGGCAAGGGTGATCAATGCCTCCCTTCAGAAGGGGAGGGTGCTGGACTGCCTCAAGGAGGCTGTGGCCACTCCTCAAGAAACCATCAGTTGATGTTGGTGCTCCAGTGAGCTACTGGCCTCTGTCTAACTTTCCCTTTTAAGGGACAGTTATTGAATGGATGGTGGCCCGGCAGCTGCAGGCCCATCTAGATCGCACCAGTTTTCTTGATCCCATGCAGTCTGGCTTTCCTCCGGGTTATGGCATGGAGACAGCGCTTGTGGCCTTCGTCAATGACCTCTTAGTGGAGCTGGATGAGAGCCATATGACCCCGCTGGTTCTACTAGATCTATCAGCAGTCTTTGATACCTTGAGTCATGAGATGTTGGTGACTTGCCTGTGAGACCTGCCTGGGGTTGACGGCACCGTTTTATGGTGGTTCCGTTTTTACCTTGCAGACAGATCCCAGCAGGTGGTACTAGGGGACTGTACATCGTACCCTTGGGGCCTCCCATGTGGGGTTCCACAGGGCCTTTTCTGTCCCCTCTCTTATTCAATATGTACATGCAGCCGCTTGAGGGAGGTTGTATGCAGCTGGGGGGTTCATTGTCACCAATACACTGACAACACCCAATTGTATCTTTCTTTTTCAACTGACCCAGGCCCTGCTGTCTCATTGCTGTCCTGGTGTTTGGCTGCTGTGGGGGATTGGATGAGGTCGAGTTGATTAAAGCTCAATCCCAAAAAGACAGAGGTGATGTTGGTGGGTGGTGTCAGTGTGGTCTGGAAGAGGGGCTACCCCCGTTTTTGGGGGTGTTCGCCCTCCATTGGTTTCTCATGTGCAAAGTCTGGGGGTGTTCCTGGATCCACAGCTATGCCTGGAGTTGCAGGTGTAGGCTGGGGCCAGTAATTGTCGCCAATTACATCTGGCGAGGAGGTTCTGCCCATATGTCTCGGACTCCGATCTCACCACTGTCATCCACGCATTTGGTACCTCAAGGCTGGACTACTGCAATGCGCTCTACGTGGAGCTGCCCATGGTGATGGTCCAGAAGCTGCAGCTGGTGAAAAATGTGGCAGCCTGCCTATTCACGGGGATGAGTCATAGGGAGCGTATTCAATCAGCGCTCCAAGCACTGTGCTGTACTATTGTCTTCCAGGCCTAATTCAAGGTGCTGGTTTTGTTCCTTAAAGCCCTACACGGCCAGGACCCTGTTTACCTGAGGGATTGCCTCATTCCCTGGGTCTCTGGGCAGCCCCTGAGGTCGTCAGGGAGCATCCTCCTGGAGTTCCCACATTATCAGCAGGTTCAGACAGATATGTGGGCGTTCTCAGCAGTCACTCAGTCACTGCGAAATGCCCTCCTGTTGAAGATTAGTCTCGGCCTGGATCTCCTTGCTTTTTGTCGGAACTGCAAAACCTGGCTCTTCCGTCAGGCATTTGGCAAGGGGGAGGGGGCTTGGGTTAGATGGTTTTGGGTGGGTTATTGATTTTTTTTTTTTTACACAGAATGGGTTGTATATTGTTTGATGGGTTTTATACATTTTTATACTTGTATTTATATATTTATGATGTTGTTGGTTTTATTGTATTATATAGCTGTTAATTTTTGTTAGCTGTCCCGAGTCACCATTTGGAGAGAGGGACGGGGTAAAAATCAATTAAATAAATAAAATAATTTTATTTATTTATTTACATTTTTACCCCGCCCTTCCCTCAAAAGGCTCAGAGCAGCTACAAAATAAAAAATACAAACATATATAAACAGATAAAAGACACATTAAAATACAAATATCCCAAAGAACCTCCCAATTCACCCAGAACCCCCCACAAAACCCACCCAATATCACCTCCCCATTCCCCACATTCAACCCCCCCTCGTACTCCTACCCCAAACCCACCCACCAAACCCACATCCCCGCCCACCAAACGCCTTTTCATACAAAAAAGTCTTACACTGCCTCCAGAAGATGCTCAGGCTCAAATAGGAACCAATGCGAGGTGTGAGGAATCGGAGGGCAGAGTGAGTGCCACTCTTCTTTTTCTCCCTGTCCCCACCCCATGCCCTAGGTAAACTGGAGCAGAGAAGGAGGCCGCAGTTTCAGTGCCCACATTAGGCAAAGCAGCATTGCGGATGTTGCCCTAAGTGATGGATGAGTAACTTGGCAGCAACGTGAAGAGCAAGAATTACAGAGGAATATTTATCACAATTTATTCAATATTTTAAATCAAGGGGCATTTTTAAACAAGCAGGGGAAATTCACAGGTTCAAAAAACTCCCATGATCCTCCTGGACGCATGAGGTAGGGGGTGTGCTTTTAAACAAGCAACCCACTCATGCAATAATGACGGAGCACATGGGGCCTGGAGCATCGCGCGCTCTCTGCGGCTGCCCCAACAAACAGCTGATGGGGACAGGGGGCCCAGAGCAGCACACACACTCTCCCCGGCTGCCCTGACAAGAAAGCACTCGCTCCTCTGCGCCCCCTGTCCCCATCAGCTGTTTGTTGGGGCAGCCAGAAAGAGTGCATAATGCTCCAGCCCCCCCCATCAGCTGTTTTGGGGGCCAGCTGGGGAGACTCGCGGGACATTTAAAATGTGCATTAGTAAGACTACACATATCGAGGTTTTATTGGGGAGTTTTCATTGACATCTTGAAGGAGAAGCATTTAAACATGCAGCTAATTTGCATATTTATCTCCAATCTCATGGGTTTGCATCTTATCTAAAAATGCCCCACTAAACTGGTGTAAAATGTAACAATCATTAGCAGGTACGGCTATTTCTAGGCCAGATTCTGAACTAAAGAATACTGGAGCTCTGTCTTGTCTCACAGGTTGTTCTTTTAGAATAACCCTGAGAAACTGCATCACAGCAAGTTCCTTTTTAATCAATGAGAGTTGGTGAGGACTCATTCAGAACACATCAGCACCATGCATATCCAGTAGGGGCGGGAAAACCGGTAAATCCGGTATCTGATAATGCCGGTACCGGGCGTACCGGCATTATCGGATTCGACCCGGTAAATCCGGTCCGGGTACCGGATTTTTCTGCATTGCAGCCATTTAAAAATGGCTGCAATGTAAAAACTTAAAGCCCCAGCAAAAAAGTTTAAAAAAACAAACCCTCCCCGAGTCCAGGCTGCGCGGGTGGAAGGGAGGACACCCCCCACCCACCCTGACCAGCCTGGATTTTTGTTTAAAAAAAGACTCAGAGGCAAGCCCACCCCCCAGCACCAGCGGCCGCGGCGTCCCCGCAGCCGCCGGTAAGTATGACCCGATCCCTGGGGGGGGGGGTGTAACACTCACCCCCACCCCCAGGGATCACCCCTACTAAAGTTCATAGCTTGCTTACCTTGCGGAGCTCCGGGTGCGGCAGCGGCGGACGGTCTGGCGGCCTCAGCGCCGGCTGTGGCTGCCGGCGCTCTAGGCCTTCCGGGGAACTTCCGGGTTTCCCCGGAAGGCCTAGAGCGTCTCTGACACCGGCAGCCACAGCCGGCGCTGAGGCCTCCGGACCGCCCGCCGCCGCCGCCGGAGCTCCTCAAGGTAAGCAAGCTATGAACTTTAGTAGGGGTGATCCCTGGAGGGTGGGTGGGGTGTTGAACAGATGGAGGATTGTGATGGATCAGATGGAGGATCAGATGGAGGATTGTGACCTAATGAGGACCACAAGGGACCTCGGCCCAGGACAGTGGCTCAAGCAGGGCTGGAGCCAGGAGGTTCAGCCTACAGCGTGATGTGGGTCCAAAGCAACAAAATGACTACTGAGGAGCACGCATCGTGGCTGGCCAAGAGGACCCTGAAGGCAGGATCCCTAGTGTGAGTTGGCAAAGAGCTAGCCAGGGACTGTGGTTGTGGCTAAGCTCTGCTATATGGACTATGGGTGGCCGGAGGCTTGGTGCCTGGCCTGACCCCCCGTGACAACCTTCTTGGGCACTGATCCTGACAACACTTACCCACAGTCAAGTGGGACCCTGTTACACCTGGGCTGCGACTCGGGGCATTTACCAAGTCACAGCCCAGGCTAGCTGCCACCACGGTCGGGATGCAGCCCGTGCAAACATGATGGTGGCCCCCGGGTTAGACCACACTAAAGTGTGTTAAATCAGGCCACTGTCACGTTTGAAAACACCCCGTATCATGGGCTTTCCAGACAACAAAAAGGTTATCTCCCTAGCCCGAATGTCTGACCCCTAGTTAGAGTTAAGCCGTCAAAGGCCCTAACTGCTGGGGCACATTTCACCCTGAGGTTCTCATAAGCCAAAATGGGAGTGTCAGGGTGAAAATGCGAGAAGTGTCAACCCTAAGTGTGACAGCATGAAGGGAAAGCTGGTGAATGCTGGTAGTGTTGAGATCAGCCAGAAGGCCTAGCTGGGATTCAGGCAGTCTGTCTTGAACTTTTGAGATCTTCCCTGTGGCAGTTTTTGTCATTATTGTTAAGTTCTGCCATTCAAAAGATCCTTGCATTTATTTATTTATTTATTTATTTTTGCATTTAATATGCCGTCCGCTCCTGCACACACAGCTCAGGGCGGCTGACAACATTTTAAAACCTATACAATTATAAAATTAACCCCACATTAAAATAACCCCACAATAAAACCCCCACAATTAAAAGAACACCAGAGTAAAGAGTTATTTGCTGTGTCAGTCCATTCGTAAAGCTGGCAGAAAGAGCCTACAAGGGCATTTCAAACACACATCAAGACTCCATTACTAGTTTAACTTCCATTAGGAATGTATTTTTGTGGGCTTATGTCATGACATGGGTCTTGATCAACACACAGGGGGTTGAACTGGGAACCCCTGGAACTTATAGCATGAATCTCTAGCACATAAGCTAAAACACCTAGGTCTCTTTGCTGCTTTCCAACATTACATGGGAGGGTCAGAAACTTGCAAAATCACCACCACAGCTTTGTAATTGTGGGGATCAGCGCCCATCAGAATGCACGAAACCCCTTTTAACACGCTCGAACATTCGACCATAACCGGGTCCCCAAATGTAGCCTTTACAAGGACATGTATTCTCATGTGCTAAATGGGGATTAGTGCATTCTGACGGTCACTAATCCCCACAATTACAGAGCCACAGTGGTGATTTTGCAAGTTTCCAACCCTCCCGTGTAACATCGAAAAGCAGCCTTAGTTCAAGCAAGAATCAGATTTATTAGCCCGATTCTACCACACTGCTAGGAGGAGACAACTCAAGGCATATAGCCTAATCCTCATGTGGGTTCCATGTTTCCCCTCTTCAAAAGTTGCTAGCCCCAAGCATCTGAAGCCCACAGTTACGCACCAATCTTTCGCCCTTAGAATGTGAACCTCTTCTTACTATGTGATCTAATAAACCTGAGTCTGTTAGGTTAGATGTACAGCAGAATCATTAGCTTCAGTAGGGCCTACAACTTCCTCCTTTGTCAATAACCATAATCAGCTTTCAATAACCAAAAGACACAGTGAATTTTCCTTGATCACCTCAGTCATTTTATAAAAGGACACAAGTGGCTTAGTAAAGTTAAGAAAGGTGCAGAGCAGGGTTGCCAACTCTTGCTGTTTTATTGTGGATCTTGTCAGGCCATGGGTTTTATTAAATCCCTAACTGCTGGAATTGTAAAAATCTCAGCTTTATTTTTTTTAAAAAATATATATTTTGGAGTCCTTAAAGTTTTTGAGGAAAGCCCGATAGCACAGCAGTAAAGGTAGTGAAAGCAGTTTTAAAACTGGTTAAAAACCATGAGATTTCAAACACAATCTTATGATTCTGGGGTACCAGAATCTTGAGTTTTGACCAATTGGAAATGGCAACCTAAAAGACAGACAGATAATAAAGTCAGAGGAAGAACAGAATTAGTGATAGAAAAGGAGGGACAAATCCTTAGCTGGTAGCTAAACAAACCATAACAGAGGGGAAGATTGCCCTCTGGATTTTCAAGGAGGGGGACTACCCCCTCATTCCCATATTTTTGTGTGTGTGTGTGTGTGTGTGTGTGTGTGTGTGTGTGTGTGTCAGAGAGAGAGCGAGAGACAGAAATACATATACATGTATATATATCAAAGAAGGATCTCAATTCCATGTAGGCAGCACAGCAGGATTAGGCATCCAAAGAAGGCCAGTCCTGCCTGAATTGGGGCTGTTGGGAGGTATGTCCTTGCCTCCACTCTCCCACATCAGACAGGGCAGGATGGATGGAATCCAGACAACAGCTCCAAGTGTTGGGAAAGGAGAAAAGATTTCCGGTTTGAGATGACTCCAAGTGCCAGGGCAGAGAAAGTTGGGCTAAGAATGTATATTTCATAGAAGGAAACAAGCAAGATTAAGTGAAAGAGAGAAAAATCCTATACTAAAAAAGAAGCAGCAGGAAAAGCAAGCTAGGAATGTGGTAACCAATTAACAGGTCTTCCTTTCATCTTCCTCTGTGCTGCCCTCTACGGGTTGAACACCATCCCATAACATAATCAAGCAGTAAAACTGCAGCCATCTTTAAAGTCTCTCCACATGACTCCAGATGCCTGTAAAGAAATCAGCCAATTAATGACAACTAGAGTGAGGGGCGAATAGGAACCAGCACTTGCTGTACCTAATTTAAAACTAATTAGATTTATCTAAAAATAAAAAGCAATTGCATGGATGTATGTTAAGATAGTATACATTTGACGGTATCCCTTCCTTCATCCCCCTGTATCACTTCTCTTCCTAGACTCAAGTAGGGCTTGATCCTTTGTGTGTGTCTGTACAGCACTTAGCAGCATGGGTTCCCGGCTCTGATTCCAAGAGAGAGAGAAAAAACACAGGTAAGGAAGCAATTTTAAGTATTCTCTGTCAGAGGAAGCTTCTGCTTCCTCAGGCTTAGAACTAAACCGGGGGGGGGGGGGGAATTGCCCAGGAAATCCTCTGCCCCATATGATCACACACCAAAGGTGAGCAAAGTTTCCTAATCCAGAGAACCTCATCCATTTACCACAATGGGGCCAGAGAGCCACCGTTTGTCCACTTCTGTAATACACTTTCCCAGAAGTGGGGAACCTCATCACCCTTTTATTTTGGCCCTTATGGCTGTCAAAAAGGTCCCTTTTTACTTGGCTCAGGTAACTTGGTTGGCCAGCTAGCCTTGAGGAGAGGGCTGCCAAGGGCTGTCCCTTTCCAAGTGGTGGGCTCCAACAGCTGTGTGAAGGAGCCGGCATGGGGAAAGAACCTGGGAAAATGTGAGTGCTGGCATCTGAGAGCTGTGGAGAGGGGTGAGGAGATACATGCAGAGGGTATGTGTCTGCGCGCATCTCTCCCCCACCCTTCTTTTGGTCTGTCTAAAGGCCAATCTTTAAATTATCAGTGTAGCCCCCTAACTAAAATGATTCCCCCATCCCCGATACAGTATAGCCCTTCGTCTGGCTCGTTAGCATGCAAGTTACATCCACTTACACAATCTGATGGCAACAATCTGGATTGCATCTCTGTACACGCCACTTCTGAATTTGGCCCTAACATTAAAAAAAAACAAAAAAACTGGCCCTAACACATAATTTTTAAACACATTTTATTAACACATAATAATTTTAAAATATATCTTCTGGTTACTATGATTATTTATTTCTCAGGTTAACAACTAGTGGCTATGTTTCTGTCCACCTTCTACAAAAAATTAGAAAGTCCTTAACCCAGA
Organism: Sphenodon punctatus; assembly: GCA_003113815.1. Taxonomy (NCBI): domain Eukaryota; kingdom Metazoa; phylum Chordata; class Lepidosauria; order Sphenodontia; family Sphenodontidae; genus Sphenodon; species Sphenodon punctatus. Next base: position 1,117,306 of record QEPC01013419.1, read on the forward strand.
CTCTGATAATGCTGTTCATTTTTGTCTCCTGTTACTGTGGCATCTAGGCATCTTACAACCTCACAATCTTTAATGTATTTGCCCATGAGACAAGCAAGCAATAAACCCTTCCTTCCTTCCTTCCTGTTTGAGGTTGGGAAAGGCATTGATTTTCCATCTGTAAAATGGGAATAATAGTTCCTTCCTTCCTATTTTACAGATGGAAAAACAAAACAGAGACGCCTACATGTTTGACAACTACATGTCTTCTGGGCAGACAGGCAAGAAAGAAGTAACCATTATTCCCATTTTCTAGATGGAGACTTCAGGCTCAGAGCAACCAAATGTCTTTCCTGGACAGAAAGTCAGTGGCAAAACTAGGAACTGATCCCAGGCTTCCAAAGGCTAAGAGCTGGATCCTTCCTTTTAATGCATCACCTATGTCAAGATATGACAAAACAGAAGAACAGCAGCATTGTCACACATCACCTATTAGCTGAAGATATAAACACCTTTTACAAATATCGGGTATTTTCAAACGTTACCTGATCACAGCTCTGGCTCCGACCATCTCCGAAAGCGTGGTCAAAGCTATTCCCACCGGGAAACAACAGAAAGTAACGTCTGAACGGCAACCACCGGCCGGAATCAAGCAAAACAATTCCCAGCCGGGGACAAAGCATGCAGCGTCGCTGCCAGGCAACCAGCAACACCACAGGCCAGGGAGGAAGATTTAAAGGGCACACAACGGCAGGGGGACGTGGCGGGATGGAAATAGGTGGAAGGGAGAGGAGAGCGGTGGGAGAGAGAGCAAAGGAGGAGGAGGAGAAGGTGGAGACGCAGGTGGAGGAGGAGATGGTCGTGCTCCACCTGGAGGCGGTGGAGGAGCAGCAGCAGCCGCCGGTACAGGCCGACCCGGTACCTGCTGCTGGCCCGGGAGATGAGACACCCCGGAAACGGGTAAGGGACCGAAGTGGGGGGAAGCATCACAGGGGCACCAAGGAGGGTGGGTGGGCCAGTGGGGGGACTTGGGGCTGTGGCAACCCGGTAACCATCCCCCCCCTTATGAACCGCAGACACAGAAACGGGCCCGACAGCCCAAGCCCCCAGAGGAGAGGGCCGGAGGACAGGCAGAGGAGCAAGAGGAAGACCGCAACCCAGACGGTGCCCGCAGGAGACAGTCGTATCATCAAGGGGGGCAATGGGGGCACTGAGAAACCCAGGACTTTATTCGGATTTGGGGGACCCTGGAGCACCAGCTGGAGCTGGCGGTCAACCAACGCAATGAGCACGACTTCAAGGAGATCGTGCGGGAAATGGAGGTGGCAGGGCATCACAGGACAGTGGCCCAGTGCCGGTCGAAGGCCAAGGAGCTGAAGAGGGGGTACAAGGCCATTAAAGACAACAACCAGTGGTCCGGGCACAAAGCCCAGACCGCCCCTACTATGACGCCCTGGATCGCATCTTACACATGAAGGGGTCCATAGTAGCCTCGTGGGAAGCACAGTGGTCCAAGGCAGGGAACGGGCCGAGGTACCCCCTCCCTTTGCCACCCCCAGTGCCACCCCCAGTGAACACACCGTCTCCAGTAGCCCCCCCCCCAAGAGCAATGCCCCGGGACCTCGGGGACCAGCAGGCCCCCCCCACGCACCAGCCCCAGGAGCCCCCAGCCGATGTCCGTAGCGAGAGGATCCAAGGCCGGCACCCTGGTCACCATCAGCCAGTGGACACAGGGGGACCTCAGCCACACCGAAGGGTCAGCCTCGGAGGGCTCCGAGACCGACATAGAGGGTAAGCAGGTGGGTGGGACGGGACACGAACCGGAGGGAAAGGCCCGAGGGGTGGAAGGGGGCAGCAACCCCCTTACACAGCGGACCCCAAAGAAGGGGCCACCGGCGGACACGGACCATCAACCCCCACCCACCCCTCCCCATTCCCACACAGGTCATGGCACGTCCCAGCACCTGCGACAGCCTGGCAAGGGGGATGGAGGCGAGCAGCTCTCGGAACAGTCAGAGGCCCCAAGTGAGACAACACGACAAGGGGGGGCGCAGGGAGCCAGGGGGGGAAACCAGACCGTGGGTTGGGGGCGACCGCAGGGGGTAGCCAGGGGAGGGCACCAGCCGCCCTCCAGAAGGGGGGGGCAGGACCTCCCATCTGCAGCACGGGAGGGGGAAGGGCGGCTGACCATCCCCTACCATGCACCCCAACAGGGCAACCCGCCGGGGACCAGCAAGGCGAACCCGTGCCCCCGACCCAACGGATGAGGGCGCACCGGGCACAGGTACGGCACTGCAGGGAGAAGCAGGTGGAGGACATAGTCCACTCCACCACAGAGCAGGGGGAGTGGATGATCGAGGCCATCGACCGCATGGAGGCGGCCACCAAAAGGGCTGTGCAGCAGGCGAAGGCCAGGGACCGGAGGCTGCAGGCGGAGGTGCGCCTCGAATGGAAACGAGAACGCTGGGAGCACAGCAGGCAGATGGAGGCATTCGGGTGGCTGGAACAGGCCATAGACCGGATGGTCAAGGAGCACACAGCAAAGATGGACCGGTCACATGACATATTTATATTTATTTATTTATTTATTTAATAAATTTTTACCCCGCCCCTCCTGCAACGCAGCTCGGGGCGGCTTCCATCATTAAAATACAATAATAAAATTCAATAAAATCAATCTAAAACAATCATAAATACTTTAAATATTAGCAGGGCTAGAAAAAAACACAAAACAAATGGGATGGGGACTAAAACCTCCCTACCCACCCTCCCTCCCAAAGGTCTGGGCAAACAGCCAGGTCTTACAGTTTCGCCGAAATGTTAAAAGGCTAGGGGCCAGGACACAGACACCTCATTGCTCCTACACGCAGGTACTATGAGTGTCTATGTGATGGCAGTCGCCCCGCCGGGCAACCTGCCTGTCGCAGGCCCGATGCCGGGCCCCTCGGCGCCACCACCACCGCTCGTTCGCTGGGGCTGTGCTTCCGCCTACCAGTCCCTGTAGGCCTCCGGAGGGAGCTGCCGGCCAGGGGGGCCCCTCCGGCCCTGGGCCTGCCTGCCCTCCCACCACTGCCGGACCCTCAGGACACCAAGGCCTCCCAGGACACTGTTGGGGACACAGACAGCGGGGGGGAGCTCCCAGAGCTCCATGGTGCCCAGCGGGCAGCCGCGAGGGAGGCCCCAGAGATGGGGAAGAAGGGAGGACTGGGAGGAAGAGGGAGGGCGACCTGAGGGGAGGTATCACTGGGAGGTGGGGAGTGGGCGAGGTGGCGAGAGCACTTGTAGAAGGGTGAAACAGTAAATGCACGGGCACTACAGTCATCTCCGTGTGTCTGTTTGTGGGCCCGAGGTCAGGAGCGCATAGGTGTGTAGGGGCGCAGCCAGGGTGCTGCTGGGAGCCCCAGAGTGGGGGGGGGGAATGCGCTGCCTCAGCCCTCGGTCTCCCAGCTGATCCGCCTCGCCAGGGTGGCACGGATGCACTTTGCGTAGCAGTACTCCCGCGGGTTCTCTGCATTCACATAGAAACACGGGGCCAGGAGGGTGCCGGGGCACGGGGTAGTTGAGGGCAGGCCCCTCGGTCTCGCACATGTTGTGCAGCACACAAGAGACTCCGATCACAAGGGAGGAGGTCTCCACCATGTAGTCCAGGCGGCCCGCGAGGCTCCTCCAGAACTGCTTGAGGGCCCCAAAGGCCCTCTTGGCCACGGTCCTGCTTGCACACAGGCGAGTATTGAAGAGCGCCTCCACAGGGTTCATGGCGACCGGGTACGCCTTCATCAGCCAGCGGGTAAGTGGGTAGGCTGGGTCCCCCAGGATGCAGGGGGGCATCATCACCCCCTCGATCCAGGTCATCCCCATGTCCGCAAAGTCTCCGCGGTACATCCGGGCATAGAATGGAGAGATGGTCATGATCTGGGCATCGTGGCTGTGACCAGAGTGGCCTGTCTATGAACCGACTCCGGTGGTCCACAACCGCCTGCAACTGAAGGTACCCGTGTCGGTTGACGTATTCTGAGGCCTCACCAGCGGATGGGCGCAGGATCTCTATGTGGGTGCCGTCCATGGTGCCCATGCAGTTGGCGAATCCCCTAGTCACAAAGCCGGCCATCAGGGCCTCCTGGTCCACCAGCTGGATCACTCGGTCCAGCAGCACGCCCTCCACCGCCTCGCAGACGTCCCACAGGATCGTGGCGACGGTGCTCACTCCAACGCCGAAGTGCTGCAAGACAGAGCGGCAGGAGTTGGGTGTTGCAAGGGCCCAGACCCTGATGGCCACCCGCTGGACCATGGGTATGGGGGCCCACATGGGGGTGGCCTGTGACTCCAGCCAGGGTGTTAACAGCTCTGCGAGTCACAGGAGAATGCGCATGTCCATCCAAAAGTGCGTTCTCCAGGCAGCCTCATCCCATTGGGCTAGTGCCCTGGCCCACCCACCGTGCCCACTCTGTGACCCATACCCGCCGGTCAATGAGCATTGTGAACAGGGTAGCGTGCTCCATGGTCTCCCTCCACCACCGGAGCCAGCCGGCTGCTTCACAGAGTGCAGCAGCCTGGCCCCGGGTGCAGAGGGCGGACTGTCGGGCCACCCCAGACACCTGCTGGGCCCTGAGGCGGGTCAGAGAGCGCCTGCGCCCGTGGTGGGATCTTCGGGCTCTGGCAGCGCTCCTGGTCATGCACACGCGCAGCCGGGTGGCCAGGTGCACCTCTGTGGTCTGGATGCGCAGAAGGTCTGTGTGAGAGCGGTACCACTCTGCGCACACAGCTAGGTGCATCCCGCAGTCGCCCAACCGGCCCAGCTCCATGGTGACCGGTGCCCCGGGTGGGTTGGGGCCGCACCTGTTGTAGGTTGGGACCTGTGTTGCCCTGCCCCCTGGTCGCGCCCTGCCAACCGGCCTCGGGGCCCCAGGTCGTCCTGGCCGGCCCCCAGACCGGCAGGCCCAACTCCTGCAGAGCGGGGGGTGGGGGGTGCGCGCACATGCCTTCCCTGAAGGGGGCATGGCACATGGTCCTGCCTTCAGCCGGGCGTGCAAGCAGCAGCTGCATTCCTGCTGTCATCAACCCCACCTCCCGGTGTCGGCTGCCTGTTGTCTTCAGGGCCCTGAGTAGTGTGTAGACTGTTCTGTCTGTGTGCTCTGTTCCAGCAGCTGTCCTGGGTCCGCACCCCATGCCTCGGTCTGTAGCCGTACAATGTTGCGGCCTGTGCCCTTACCGCTTGGCCTTGGAGCTCCCCTGCTTCCCCTCCCATCCCTCCAGAGATTGTGGGGCCCTCCTTTCCTTGCACTTTGTATCCACTGCTTCCTGGACTATGGCTGGCCGCTCTTCCCCAGGGCTCCCAGGTCACAGCGCGCCCGGGCCCCCCCATAGCTGGACCTTCTGCGAGACCATGGCCCTGTGTGACCTGTGGCATTCCCCGGCCGTGAAATTGCTTTTGAGCTGCCTGGACAGCCTCACGGATGCCTACAAAAGTATGAGCTCGGGGCTGCAGTACTATAGCTATGTGGTGAGCACCTGCGACTGCTGGCTGCGTGCTGAGCCGCTAGGCCTGTGTCCCTTTCCCGACGGGTGCATCCTGGAGATCAAGTGCTCGCATGTGGGGTGGTCAGCGGCGGAGACCGTGTCCGCCCTCTCTGTGTGCAGCCTGGCTGCCTACATGGCCTGTCTAGTGGAGGGGGGCCCTGCCTTGGCTGTGTCCTTCTTTGGCTGTGTTCACGGGGCCCGAGGTTACCAGCAGTCCCACGGGGCGACCTATCACCGCCTGTTGGAACTGGGTCACCTTCCGTGGCCCCCAGCTGCTGACTATGGTTTGTTGGAGCCCTCTGAAGCAGAGGTGTCTACGTTGGCTGGTGTGTGGTGCCGATCCGATGCGAAGGTGGGGCTTGCCACTCAGAATCCCTTCGAGGCATACTACCTGGTCGCCCACCACATGTCTGCGCTGGGGTACCATCGGGGCATGCTTCAGTGGCCCCACTTCATGCACCTGGCAGGCCACCCAGCCCCGGGCCCCTTCGTGGCCCCCTGCAGCTGGCTGTGAGGCCCCCCTTTTCTTCTGGGTCCTGGATGCTGACCCAGCTGTGGGCTCCTGGCTCCGCCCCGCTGCCGCGAGTCGCTGCCCGCTCCCTCCATGATGTCCCTGACTTGGTGCTGTGCTGGCTGGTGCCTGGGGTCCCACTGCCCCTGCCTGTGGGAGGTCTGGTTGCCGTTCTCCATGTCCTGCCCTGGCCCCTGGACTGGTTCCCCCCCTCCGCCTGTCCCCGCTATGCCGTGTGTGTTGTCTGTCTTGCTGTGTCCCCCCTTCCCTTCCTTTCCCGTGCGGGTGTGTGCGCGCCCAGGCGTGTGTCTGTGCTGTGTGTTCCACTGTGACCTCGTTTTCCCTGTGCCTGTTCTGTGTGCTGCCTCGGCGGCTCTTCTCCCTCTTCCCTCTCCCTGCCCCGGGCCATGGTCTGCCAGCCCGATTCCCTGCCGTGGTCCCGATCCCATCACATCTGTTTGGGGCCTTTCTTGACCGCGAGGGGTGGTTAGACGGGTTGCCACCACTGGGAATCCACTGCAGTGATTTGGGCACCCATAACATCTGAAATCACCCATTAATTATGGTTCATGCATCCCCAATAAGGGAGTTCAGGCATTGTCCCCTCAATGGAAAAAGTGAGGCCCAACAAAGTAAAGTACAATCCCCAAGACTACAAACAGAATTCATGGCAGAGCTGCCAATACAACCCCAAAATAAAATAGAACCCATCTGACGTTTCAACGCAATGCAAACTTTTTCTGGCAAAATCAAAACAACAAAGCACCAAAAGAAAACCTTTATTACATGGGCCAGGAGTTGAAAGTAGAAACCTCAATGCTGGGAAATATATAGAGAGATAGGGTATTTTCAGACATTACAAGATCACAGTGAACCCGTCAATACCCACATGGGGTCAAGGCGCCCTGAAAGTCTGATATGTGGCCGCCAGATGTTCGCCATGGTCAATTCCTACATCGGGTCAATTTCAACCATGCTTCCAGGGCTCCCCGCCGGACAATCCCCAAAAGCGTGGTCAAAGAGATCCCCGGCAGGAACCAACAAAAAGTAACGTCTGGCCGGTGACCACAGCCCGGAATCCCCGGCGGGATTCCAGGTCGTGGTCAAATCGGACGGGCGCTGCGGCCGCATTGGCCGCAGCGTCCGCCCGTCTCCCCAGGGGGCGGGCGGCGGGGGAGCGTGGGGGGCGGGGCCGTGCAGCCACACGTTGCACCGGGCAGCCCCACCCCCTCCCCAATTCCCTGCCGGGATCAGGCGGCACATCTGTTGGCCGTGCCAGCGTGATCCCGGCGTGGAATCTCGAAGCCGCCCAGTCACGTCTGAAAACACCCATAGATAAATATATATTTATGTTTATCACATGGCCCAGGAGTTGCAAGTAGAAACCTCAATGCTGGGTAATACTCCTGGGCCGTGTGATTAGATAGATAGATAGTGTCTGTATGTGTGTGTGTGTGTGTGTGTGTGTGTTTTTATATATATCTATATCTATAAAAACACACACACACACAGACAGAGGTGTATGTGTGTGTGTATACACACACACACACACACACACACACACACACACACACACCTATATATATATAGGAATCTTTTTAGAACGTCCACTATAGTATGTCCCACGAAGGCTGCATTACATGCATCTTCCTTTGGAAGGTATCCAAAGCACAGGTTTTAATAAGGACCTAATTGCTGGACCTCAAAAGAACAAAAGCTACTTAAACTTAAAATAAAATGTAGTGAAGCACAAAGCATAAAATGGTTCAATCTATGTAAATTTAACATCCATGAAGCAGTAACACACAAAGTGTGCATGATGAGCTAACGGAGACGATGTTACAGGGGTTATAACTTATCAAATTTGTTAGCTGTGAACACTACTGGCTAAAGTAACAAATTGCTCAAAGCTAATATTAGATCTTTAACTGAGTAAGACACAAGAGTGAAGCATTCATGTCTCTTTTGTTTTAACAAAAAGATTACCACCTTGAAAACCACAAATGATTTTCAACTGTCGCTTCAGAGTTTTACCTTTATTACTCCAAATCTATGGGCACACTGGAACATTAAGTTATCACCCCTAAACAATGGAAGCAAACCTTTCTACAAAGAAGAGATGTCTCCTTACCTGTGCTCCTGCTCTCGGATAGACAGGATGACTCCAGAAGTCAATGCCCTCTGTTTCAGGATAGCCAGAAACGTGAACTCGCTTTTATTCCGTAAGAGCTGAATTAACTTCTCGCTCACATCGGGTGCTGCGTGGATTTCTCTTTCTACATCTATGAGTTTCGTTGGAAAGAAGAAGGGAGGGGAAACAGCCACACTGTAAAAATGCTAACTCGGAAGGATTCAGATTACACTTTTCATTCTCCTCTCCCTGTCAATATTTTTTTTCATTTTGGAGGTTCATCTACCACATGCTACAGTTCCATTCATTCAGTGTGAAAACTGAAAATGTCACCTCCATCAATATGCCCACTTGTCACTTTGACAAGTTCACAACTGGCCAACCACTGATTTTTCAGACAGAATTTTTGACAGGATTCTGAGCCATTCAGGTCTGCTGTGGTGGATAAAGTTGCCATAAATAAGGTGTGCTGCACTCTGATAAGTAGGCTCCTAAATTCAGAGGAATCTCAGGATCAGGCTACACCCTGAGCCACTTACCAAGTTCTGATTTTAGTTTTACCTTTAACTCAGTAACCAACTCTCCATAATACATCTGAGAGAAACTGTCCTTGTACCATGTAGGGCAGAGATATATTATTCCTAATAATGCTATATGGCTATGTCTGTGTCCGGGCAAAACAAAATAAAATAAACAGAAGACATGCTTGCAATATGCTATCGCTTCTAGGATTTCTCAGTGTAAACAAGCAATGTGTGACAGCTCATGTAATATTTATTCAACAACCATCTAATCGGGCAGGTTTTGAGATGTTTCACTATTGCTAATCCTGCCGCAGTCCAAGCTTTGGCAAGCCTCCCCACCATCGCTTGTCTTTGGCCTTTTTCACACAGACACTCTAACACTGATAAAATTGGTGTTACATTTTATTATACATGTTGCAGGGCACCCATAGAGCACACTTGTAGCCCTGCAACATGTATAATAAAATGTAACACCCATTTTATCAGTATTAGAGTGTCTGTGTGAAAAGGGCCTTAGACCCACGTTCACCTCACCCCTAGAGCACCTGCTGTTACCTTGTCATTTATTACTGTAAGCCACTGCTGTCAGACAAAGTGAATAATGAAAGTGAGGCTACAGAACATTGTATCTATGTTAAAGGAATGAATCACACATCATTCCACCCTTCTCTGCTATTCTGTTTTGTTGTCTCTCTCATGCTGGGACTTTGTCGCACATTTTTCGGGCCTCTGCCACATTCTGTTTCTGAATGCTATTACTAATTTAAAGAAAAGGGTACAGTGTTGCCTCCTAAAAAAGAATTTCTATGAAACTAAAAATTCAAGCCCAAACCCTTAGTTGGTGAAAATCAGCAGAGTGCCACTGAAGTCTGATCCAGCATGAGATTTGTATTGTGATAGACGTGGGGTACAGCCGCATGAGAGTTGGCCAGCCTTATCCCAATTTGGGCACCATTGACACATGAAGCAGTGGCTCATGTGCCCAGAAGCCACCAGATGTGAACCCCACCCTGGGGTGGGGCAGGCAGCTGGCTGCCTCCTCAGAAAAAGACAGAGGACGCAGGGCATACCAGCCTTACCCAAAGTGGGGTAAGGTTGCCCAGCTCGATGGAGTACACTGCTGCTCGTGGGCTCAGTCCTCATCTGACCCACCCCACAATGAGGTCCACCACAGGAATTTGAGCGACAAATTCTGGCACCTTCCCGCCCAGCCCACCCAAGGGTGTGGGTAGGACAACCGACTGTGGCCCACCCCATTTACCCGTGGGGGGGGGGGCTGACCGACTGCCCTGCTATCCCTATGATTGCCCACCCTGGGACATGTGTGGAATCAGGTCTTCCCAGCTCATGTGGCTTCACCCAAGGAAAGGGTAAGTTTTGCAATTCCAAAATTAATCATGTATTACAATTAAATTACATTTATTGGATTCAAAATGAGCCCGAACAAAAACCCTAGGCCAAAGCATGCCTGAATTTTGAGGGAATTCCAGCTATGAATCTAAAACCCCATGACCAAGATTTTGAAAAATGACTAATGAGTTTGGTTGCAGGGTCAGGGAACAGAAAACAGGGCATGCACATATAGAGAGACGACAGATCCATGGCACAGATCCAAGATCTGGGCCTTCCTCTTCCAGAGCACACTCCCTAAATATGCCCACCCCAAATTTCTATGTGACCCTTGAAGCTTGTACTAATTTTCAAATGTGCCCCTAGGAGGAAAAAGTTTCTTCACACCTGCTTTAAAGCAACCTGCTTTTCAGTAGGGGTTGAGATCATGTTTGGTCGCCAGGTCAAAATTTTAAAAATAAGAGACAACATGGATCTGTGGTGTTCTGAAATAACGGGTATCTGCTATGTTCTATGGAGCCATGGGGTTTTGAAATAAGGGGCATTCATTATGAGAGATTCTGAAATATGGGTTCTTCCCTTAAAATTAGGGACATCTGGCAACCCCATCCCACCCCACCCCCATCAAAATCAGGATGCTCTAAAATATCTCAAGGCAGCACCCAAAACTATTTGATGCTTTGACACCCACTCATTATTTATAGGAAGATAAGAATTACCTAATCAGAACCTATTATTATAGTAAAAGAGCAGTACCCTGCCTCTGGCAATAGTCAAAATATACATTCAATGTCAGAGAATAAGTAAATTTCCATTAAGAACCCAGCAAATTGTACAAGGCCAAAGAGAGAGAAAAGAAATTCCTGTCTCCACTATGTGACCAACTTCTGTCCTTAAGCATAAGATTTGATTACCCATATCATTAGCTTAGCTTGTATAGCTACAAATGTTATTAATGGTCATAAAAGTACCTAGCTTTTTGGGTTTTTTAAAAACCTAGCTCAAGGGGGCGTAAATGTGTAAGTTCCAAATGTCAATTAGTGTTCAGCTGTCTCCTTGAAAACATGAGAATCTCTTCCATGAAGGTCCCCATGCTCACATACCTAATAAATTAAATTAATTCACACTTAACCGGCTACCAGCCGCTCTCGAACCTTCCCTTTTTAGGGAAGGGTCTTGTAAGTAAGTAAATAAATCCTTTATTGATACAACCAAATGGTTGATACAATTATACATACATGCTACGTTTTATAAAATTCAATTTGGGTCAATATATAACAATTTCCCCAAAAGTAACAAATAACAAAACTAAACGGACCACCCAGATTCGTCTAAGATCCTATCGCTTAGCCTATATCTACTAGGCCCTTCCACATGAATCTAACTATACTGCTCATTTTTAATTCAAGCCCTCCTTTTGGCTAGCAACAGTAAAAATTTGCTGCCCTATACATCTTTCTTTCTATATTACTTGCCAAGATATATTTTAATCTTTGATCACAGCTATACCATGGGGCCTTCAACTCAAGCAAGCTTCTATATTGATGACGAATATCAGCCGAGGCTGTGCACTCGAACAAATAATGAATTAAATCCTCAACCCGGGCTTTGCAGTCACATAGTCTCTGACAGTAGGGCACACCACTTAATTGACCTTCCAATACTTTGGAAGGCATTTGCTGGAATCTAACAAGTATAAGCACCTGTCTTAAGGCAAAATTTGGAATGCAGACCAGATATTCTTCCAATTGGTGCACCAATTTACATTTCCCATAATAAGGGGCAATCGCTGATTCTGCCACCAAGGCCATATCTTGTTGCTTACCAATATCTAATATTCGTGACGTCAGTAAACTTTTCAAGGAGTCCCTAGGGAGACCTTCCAGGGCCTCCAATGAGAACCCAATGTCTCTTAAGGAGGAGAACAAGCCGAGATCTCTATGTTTGGCTAATACCCAAATCTCCTTGCTCCTCCCAACAGGCAACGGTAAGGCCGTCCTTAGACATAAACATCAATCTAATCCGAAAGTTACTAATGACCACCCGGGCTTGAAATGCAACAGAAACAACCCCCATCTCTGCCCTCAAAAAGGCAACCGGGGTATAAATTGGAACTCCCAAAAACCGTCTAAGCACCTTATTTTATACTGTTTCCAAAGCTGAGACCTCAAAGCCCCATATTTCTGCTCCATAGAGCATTTGCGGGATAAGTTTATGGGTTAACACGGAGATAGCGGATTTCATCATCTCCCCCCCTCCCCAGTAGCCCAACACTTAACAATTCCCCTTGCAGTTTGTCGGGCTTTCAGCTTGACGGCCGCCACATGGTGCGACCAAGAACCAGAAGCGGCAAAGCACAGACCCAAATATCTATAAAAAAGAACCTGAGCTATTTTAAATACATCTAAATACCAGTTCCGAGTATGGGTTTTCCTAGCAAAGACCACGACCTTTGTCTTGTCATAGTTAATTTTGAGTCTTTCACACCTGCAATAAAAGCCTAAGATCAAGCCCTTCTCATCCCAAGTTCGGCAATAGATAACAACGCCATATATTTTATTTATTTATTTATTTATTTACTACATTTATACCCTGCCCCTCCTGAATACAGCTCGGGGAATATCATCCGCATAAAGTAGCAACGCAAGTGCTCTATTGCCTATTATGGGGGCAAAAAATTGTTTTTGAAGATATCTACGATGTAATTTATATAGATCTTAAACAGGAAAGGCGCCAAGACGCATCCCTGTTTAACTCCCAGCCGAGCCAGAATGGCATCCGTCAGATGCCCCTCATTGGACCTGCAGATTCTCATATAAGTATGACTATATAGCCCCCTAATGAAAAAAAGGAGCCGTCTGTCCAGGTTTAGGGATATCAACTTTGCCGAAAGCCGGTCGTGATCAATCAAACCAAAAGCTGATTTGAGTTCAACGAAGGTCACAAAGAGGCTGCCCTTCCTAGATCAAGAATATTTATTGACCAAATGTTCTAGAATATAACAAGTGGGTAGTGGCTAAGCAGTTGCGGGGACATCTGGACTGCGCCAATAATCTGGACCCTGCGCAGTCCAGTTTTCATCCGGGCTATGGCACAGAGACTGCGCTTGTGACCTTGGTCGACAACCTTCACCGTGAGTCAGATCAGGGCCGTTCGACCCTGCTAATTCTGTTCGATCTGTCGTTGGCTTTTGATACCATTGACCATGAGATGCTAGTGACTCGCCTGCAGGACCAAGCCGGGTGGGTGGGACTGTTCTTGAATGGTTCCGCTCCGTCCTGGCCAGAAGAACTCAGCGTGTGGTGCTCGGGGACTGGTTTTTGTCCCCTCGAGATCTCACATGCGGAGTCCCGTAAGGCTCCATTCTGTCCCCTCTCCTGTTCAATGTGTATATGCAGCCACTTGGTGAGGTCATGAGATGCTATGGGGTGCGTTGGCATCAATATGCTGTTTACACCCAGCTCTACCTGTCTTTTTCATCCGACCCAGGCCCAGCAGTCTCAGTGCTTACCCTATGTCTGGAGGCTGTGGAGGGCTGGATGAGGGTGAGCTGACGGAGGTTGAATTCCGACAAGACAGAGGTGATGGTAGTACATAAGGCAGTGGATGTGGTGGCTCCCATCATTTTTTTAGTTTGTATTTACTTAAAACTTATATCCCGGTCCTCCTGCCCAAAGGCAGCTCAGGGTGGCAAAACACAAACACAAACACAAACACAAACACAAACACAAACACAAACACAAACACAAACACAAACACACACA